>CAXHJY010000089.1:37500-42500 GCA_964016885.1 Eledone cirrhosa
TATCTGGTCATCGTGTGACACCTTGAACTGGAAGAACCCAAGTTAGTCCTTTGGTCAGTTCCATTTATCTGGTCATCGTGTGACACCTTGAACTGGAAGAACCCAAGTTAGTCCTTTGGTCAGTTCCATTTATCTGGTCATCGTGTGACACCTTGAACTGGAAGAACCCAAGTTAGTCCTTTGGTCAGTTCCATTTATCTGGTCATCGTGTGACACCTTGAACTGGAAGAACCCAAGTTAGTCCTTTGGTCAGTTCCATTTATCTGGTCATCGTGTGACACCTTGAACTGGAAGAACCCAAGTTAGTCCTTTGGTCAGTTCCACTTATCTGGTCATCGTGTGACACCTTGAACTGGAAGAACCCAAGTTAGTCCTTTGGACAGTTCCACTTATCTGGTCATCGTGTGACACCTTGAACTGGAAGAACCCAAGTTAGTCCTTTGGACAGTTCGACTTATCTGGTCATCGTGTGACACCTTGAACTGGAAGAACCCAAGTTAGTCCTTTGGTCAGTTCCACTTATCTGGTCATCATGTGACACCTTGAACTGGAAGAACCCAAGTTAGTCCTTTGGTCAGTTCCACTTATCTGGTCATTGTGTGACACCTTCAACTGGAAGAACCCAAGTTAGTCCTTTGGTCAGTTCCACTTATCTGGTCATCGTGTGACACCTTGAACTGGAAGAACCCAAGTTAGTCCTTTGGACAGTTCCACTTATCTGGTCATTGTGTGACACCTTGAACTGGGATAACCCAAGTTAGTCCTTTGGTCAGTTCCACTTATCTGGTCATCGTGTGACACCTTGAACTGGAAGAACCCAAGTTAGTCCTTTCGTCAGTTCCACTTATCTGGTCATCGTGTGACACCTTGAACTGGAAGAACCGAAGTTAGTCCTTTGGACAGTTCCACTTATCTGGTCATCGTGTGACACCTTGAACTGGAACAACCCAAGTTAGTCCTTTGGACAGTTCCACTTATCTGGTCATCGTGTGACACCTTGAACTGGAAGAACCGAAGTTAGTCCTTTGGACAGTTCCACTTATCTGGTCATCGTGTGACACCTTGAACTGGAAGAACCCAAGTTAGTCCTTTGGTCAGTTCCACTTATCTTGTCGTTGTGTGACACCTTGAACTGAAAGGACCGAAGTTAGTCCTTTGGACAGTTCCACTTATCTGGTCATCGTGTGACACCTTGAACTGGAAGAACCCAAGTTAGTCCTTTGGACAGTTCCACTTATCTGGTCATCGTGTGACACCTTGAACTGGAAGAACCCAAGTTAGTCCTTTGGACAGTTCCACTTATCTGGTCATCGTGTGACACCTTGAACTGGAACAACCCAAGTTAGTCCTTTGGACAGTTCCACTTATCTGGTCATCGTGTGACACCTTGAACTGGAACAATCCAAGTTAGTCCTTTGGACAGTTCCACTTATCTGGTCATCATGTGACACCTTGAACTGGAAGAACCGAAGTTAGTCCTTTGGACAGTTCCACTTATCTGGTCATCATGTGACACCTTGAACTGGAAGAACCCAAGTTAGTCCTTTGGTCAGTTCCACTTATCTGGTCATCGTGTGACACCTTGAACTGGAAGAACCCAAGTTAGTCCTTTGGACAGTTCCACTTATCTGGTCATCATGTGACACCTTGAACTGGAAGAACCCAAGTTAGTCCTTTGGTCAGTTCCACTTATCTGGTCATTGTATGACACCTTGAACTGGAAGAACCCAAGTTAGTCCTTTGGTCAGTTCCACTTATCTGGTCATTGTGTGACACCTTCAACTGGAAGAACCCAAGTTAGTCCTTTGGTCAGTTCCACTTATCTGGTCATCGTGTGACACCTTGAACTGGAAGAACCCAAGTTAGTCCTTTGGTCAGTTCGACTTATCTGGTCATCGTGTGACACCTTGAACTGGAAGAACCCAAGTTAGTCCTTTGGACAGTTCCACTTATCTGGTCATTGTGTGACACCTTGAACTGGAAGAACCCAAGTTAGTCCTTTGGTCAGTTCCACTTATCTGGTCATTGTGTGACACCTTCAACTGGAAGAACCCAAGTTAGTCCTTTGGTCAGTTCCACTTATCTGGTCATCGTGTGACACCTTGAACTGGAAGAACCCAAGTTAGTCCTTTGGTCAGTTCGACTTATCTGGTCATCGTGTGACACCTTGAACTGGAAGAACCCAAGTTAGTCCTTTGGACAGTTCCACTTATCTGGTCATTGTGTGACACCTTGAACTGGGATAACCCAAGTTAGTCCTTTGGTCAGTTCCACTTATCTGGTCATCGTGTGACACCTTGAACTGGAAGAACCCAAGTTAGTCCTTTCGTCAGTTCCACTTATCTGGTCATCGTGTGACACCTTGAACTGGAAGAACCGAAGTTAGTCCTTTGGACAGTTCCACTTATCTGGTCATCGTGTGACACCTTGAACTGGAAGAACCCAAGTTAGTCCTTTGGACAGTTCCACTTATCTGGTCATCGTGTGACACCTTGAACTGGAACAACCCAAGTTAGTCCTTTGGACAGTTCCACTTATCTGGTCATCGTGTGACACCTTGAACTGGAACAATCCAAGTTAGTCCTTTGGACAGTTCCACTTATCTGGTCATCATGTGACACCTTGAACTGGAAGAACCGAAGTTAGTCCTTTGGACAGTTCCACTTATCTGGTCATCGTGTGACACCTTGAACTGGAAGAACCGAAGTTAGTCCTTTGGACAGTTCCACTTATCTGGTCATCGTGTGACACCTTGAACTGGAAGAACCGAAGTTAGTCCTTTGGACAGTTCCACTTATCTGGTCATCGTGTGACACCTTGAACTGGAAGAACCCAAGTTAGTCCTTTGGACAGTTCCACTTATCTGGTCATCGTGTGACACCTTGAACTGGAACAACCCAAGTTAGTCCTTTGGACAGTTCCACTTATCTGGTCATCGTGTGACACCTTGAACTGGAACAATCCAAGTTAGTCCTTTGGACAGTTCCACTTATCTGGTCATCATGTGACACCTTGAACTGGAAGAACCGAAGTTAGTCCTTTGGACAGTTCCACTTATCTGGTCATCATGTGACACCTTGAACTGGAAGAACCGAAGTTAGTCCTTTGGACAGTTCCACTTATCTGGTCATCGTGTGACACCTTGAACTGGGAGAACCCAAGTTAGTCCTTTGGTCAGTTCCACTTATCTGGTCATCGTGTGACACCTTGAACTGGAAGAACCGAAGTTAGTCCTTTGGACAGTTCCACTTATCTGGTCATCGTGTGACACCTTGAACTGGAAGAACCCAAGTTAGTCCTTTGGTCAGTTCCACTTATCTTGTCGTTGTGTGACACCTTGAACTGGAAGGACCGAAGTTAGTCCTTTGGTCAGTTCCACTTATCTGGTCATCGTGTGACACCTTGAACTGGAAGAACCGAAGTTAGTCCTTTGGACAGTTCCACTTATCTGGTCATCGTGTGACACCTTGAACTGGAAGAACCCAAGTTAGTCCTTTGGACAGTTCCACTTATCTGGTCATCGTGTGACACCTTGAACTGGAACAACCCAAGTTAGTCCTTTGGACAGTTCCACTTATCTGGTCATCGTGTGACACCTTGAACTGGAACAATCCAAGTTAGTCCTTTGGACAGTTCCACTTATCTGGTCATCATGTGACACCTTGAACTGGAAGAACCGAAGTTAGTCCTTTGGACAGTTCCACTTATCTGGTCATCATGTGACACCTTGAACTGGAAGAACCGAAGTTAGTCCTTTGGACAGTTCCACTTATCTGGTCATCGTGTGACACCTTGAACTGGGAGAACCCAAGTTAGTCCTTTGGTCAGTTCCACTTATCTGGTCATCGTGTGACACCTTGAACTGGAAGAACCGAAGTTAGTCCTTTGGACAGTTCCACTTATCTGGTCATCGTGTGACACCTTGAACTGGAAGAACCCAAGTTAGTCCTTTGGTCAGTTCCACTTATCTTGTCGTTGTGTGACACCTTGAACTGGAAGGACCGAAGTTAGTCCTTTGGTCAGTTCCACTTATCTGGTCATCGTGTGACACCTTGAACTGGAAGAACCCAAGTTAGTCCTTTGGACAGTTCCACTTATCTGGTCATCGTGTGACACCTTGAACTGGAAGAACCCAAGTTAGTCCTTTGGACAGTTCCACTTATCTGGTCATCGTGTGACACCTTGAACTGGAACAACCCAAGTTAGTCCTTTGGACAGTTCCACTTATCTGGTCATCGTGTGACACCTTGAACTGGAACAATCCAAGTTAGTCCTTTGGACAGTTCCACTTATCTGGTCATCATGTGACACCTTGAACTGGAAGAACCGAAGTTAGTCCTTTGGACAGTTCCACTTATCTTGTCGTTGTGTGACACCTTGAACTGGAAGAACCGAAGTTAGTCCTTTGGACATTTCCACTTATCTGGTCATCATGTGACACCTTGAACTGGAAGAACCCAAGTTAGTCCTTTGGTCAGTTCCACTTATCTGGTCATCATGTGACACCTTGAACTGCAAGAACCCGAGTTAGTCCTTTGGTCAGTTCCACTTATCTGGTCATCGTGTGACACCTTGAACTGGAAGAACCCAAGTTAGTCCTTTGGTCAGTTCCACTTATCTGGTCATCATGTGACACCTTGAACTGCAAGAACCCGAGTTAGTCCTTTGGTCAGTTCCACTTATCTGGTCATCATGTGACACCTTGAACTGGAAGAACCCAAGTTAGTCCTTTGGTCAGTTCCACTTATCTGGTCATTGTGTGACACCTTGAACTGGAAGAACCCAAGTTAGTCCTTTGGACAGTTCCACTTCTTTAGTCATCGTGTGACACCTTGAACTGGAAGAATCCAAGTTAGTCCTTTGGACAGTTCCACTTATCTGGTTATCATGTGACACCTTCAACTGGAAGAACCCAAATTAGTCCATTGGAACCCATTTCATGGAGTTGTAAGGAGAGGAGAACACTGCTACACCTACATGGACAACTTGATCAAAGACAC
>CAXHJY010000090.1:2500-5000 GCA_964016885.1 Eledone cirrhosa
ACAACATTAACAATAATAACAATAAAACTGAGACAAATAGTAAAAGAATTTGGCGAAAAATGGTTTGGAATGAAATATGTCAATATGTCAGTATTTCTTGTATTTGTAGGAAACACTTTACCTTCTGTTTTAACCTATATTGAACATCATATCTACCGAGCTCTCTCTCTCCCTCTCTCTCTGTCTCTCTCTCTCTCTCTCTCTCTCTCTCTCTCTCTTTTATGATATATATATATATTATATATATATATCATAAAACATGTCTATAGAATCACAAGATAAAATATATACCATTTCCTCTCCCAATTAGCATAATTAACTATATAAAAAATCGAATAGACCAGGCTATAATATATATATATATATATATATATATATCTTCATATCCATGGAGCGCTTGTCTGCACAATACAGAAGTTTCGTTTCGCCAATTTCTACCCGCCGAAATGCGATTCTCGCTGAATTTATATTTGTATTGATCTCCCAAGTCAAGCGATTAACCAGTTAATTTTCTTTGGCTTTTTAGTTAACTCTATTGACTGATTAATCGCTTAAGTTTATTTTAAAAACAACTCGGTCGAGAGCTTAATTCGTTTTGTGCTGTTTTTGCAAATTTTTTGCAATAACTACACACGCTGAATTCACTGGCCAAAATAGGGGTTTCCTCCCCTTAGAACCTCACATGTGCTTTCATAACCTGTAAGATTCTGGCACACAAAGAGCAAAATGCCTGTTGAGAAAGCGATGCCTTGTTCGATCATTATACTAAAAGCTTATTTTTGATAAGCAGACAGTATTATTGATTTAGGTGTTGCAGAAACCCAACTATCAGAGTATTCCATCTTCCCCGAGAGTCCAGGTAACTATTTCAATCATATCTTATTTTGTTTGACCCGTTTAGCTTGTTCGCTTTTTTGTCTAAGGTCGTTAATGGCTTCTTAACCATCGTCTCAGTTTGTATGACCATTTTAACTTATGTTTATAGCTCTGCTATCTTCATATCCATGGAGCGCTTGTCTGCACAATACAGAAGTTGCGTTTTGCCAATTTCTACCTGCCGAAATGCGATTCTCACTGAATTTATATTTATATATATATAAATATATATATATATATACAATGATATAAAAAAATAAATGGTACTATATTTATAAAATCATATTTATTCTAATATATATATTTCAAGGGTACCAACACTTTGGTACGCTCTCATCAGATAAAATACAAAGTTTGTTTCATAAATATTGACATAACCAGGAAAGAAAAACTTAACGGTTCAAGTTTATCCAGGAAAAACTTGAACCGTTAAGTTATTCTTTCCTGGTTATGTCAATATTTATAAAACAAACTTTGTATTGTATTTTATCTGATGAGAGCGTACCAAAGCTTTGGTACCCTTGAAATATATATAATAGAATAAATATGGTTTTATAAATATAGTTTCCATTTATTAAATATCATTGATATTATATTCCAGAAAAATCTGTTGAGTGCTTTGAATCTGTTATAAACATTTATATTTGTTGAATTACCAACAAATTGACTATCCCTTTTACTTATATATCATCATCATCATCATCATCGTTTAACGTCCATTTTCCACGCTAGCATGGGTCTGGACGAGAATTGTCCCACTTGAGGCAAGATTGGTTGTCTTGCTCAGGACTGTCTGGCGGGTTTTCTACGGCTGGATGCCCTTCCCAACCACATTTACAGTGTGGACTGGGAGGTTTTTACCGTGTTACCTACACGGCCACATTACAGCGTGGACTGTGTGTTTTTTTTTTGTCGTGACACTTACACGACCTCATTTATTTAGTTGTGGTACCAACATAACTTTACATCGAAAGGGGTGGTGTAGATGGCGGTGGGGGTAGGGTTAGTGGGACGGGGGTGTATTTTGGTTAAGAGGTGCCTACTGACTGTAGGTTTCGCTTTGTACTTCATCATCATCATCATTTTACGTCCGTTCTTCCACGCTAGCATGGGTTAGACGGGTTGTCCTGTTGTGGGCAGTGTCTGGTCAGCTGACCATGCCTTGCTCATACAGGAATTTATATATATATATAAGATACAGAAACGAAAACCAACCCAAACCAAACAGTGAGTATGATCCTCCCCAAGTATAACAATATATATATATATATATATATATATATATATATCATCATCATTTTACGTCCGCTTTTCCCTACTTGCAATAGCTCATTGGACCTCTGCTGTGGTAATGACAGAATAAATATACATGTCAGTGAACCTACACTTCCTGGATATATATATATATATACTTAAGTCGTTTGGAAGCCTCGACAATGCAAATGGGTAAATCTCCGGGTAACAAGATCCGGTGGTGGAGAGAGAGATGTAAGTGGGTGTACGTTGAGATGCGTGGTGTGTATAAGATGTGTAGAAGAATGAAGGAAAGAGTATAAAGGATAAAATAAAAATAACAACATGAGAGAGAGTTACCTTGGGAGAGATTTAATAGTCCCTATATATT
>CAXHJY010000090.1:12500-25000 GCA_964016885.1 Eledone cirrhosa
GCGATCTGAGGTCTGCTCTCACCACCTCCGCCCATGTTTTTCGTGGTCTTCCTCTACTGCATCTTCCCCCCCACTGGGACTTCCTGGCACTTCTTTACCCATCGGTCATCCTCCATGCGCATCACATGTCCATACCATCTCAGCCTTCTCTACTGCACACCACAACTTATTCCTCTTATACCCATATATATATGAAGGCACGTGGCTGAGTGGTTAGAGAATTGTATTCACAATCATGAGGTTGTGAGTTCAATTCCTGGACCGGTCGATGCATTATGTCCTTGAGCAAGACACTTTATTTCATGTTGCTCCTTCTACCTGGAGTTGTGACCGATAGATAGTATTGGACAGACCAACAGAAACACTGTTTCCTCGGTCCGATTTGACGAAAGTCGATTGACTGTTGATATATATATATATATATGGAGGCACATGGCTTAGTGGTTAGAGCATTGGCCTTGCAATCGAAAGGTTGTGAGTTCAATTCTCAGACCGGGTGATGTGTTGTTTCCTTGAGCAAGACACTTTATTTCACATTGCTCCAGTTTACTCAGCTGTAGAAATGAGATGATAGGGGCTGGGGTCCCTATCATTCCACTGCAAAGTGGTCGTGGAGGTGCCACGGAAAAAAACAGCACCCAGCACTCA
This sequence comes from Eledone cirrhosa, assembly GCA_964016885.1. Lineage (NCBI taxonomy): Eukaryota > Metazoa > Mollusca > Cephalopoda > Octopoda > Eledonidae > Eledone > Eledone cirrhosa. The sequence continues at coordinate 13,149 of CAXHJY010000090.1, forward strand.
CTGTAAATGAGGTTGGTGTTAGGAAGGGCATCCAGCTGTAGAAATCAAGCCAGAATCAGTTCCCGTCCCACCCTTGCAAGCAGGGAGAAGCGGACGTAAAATGATGATGAAATGATGATGATATATATATATATATCCAGTCCAGGGCATTCTCATTCCTGTTAAAGGAGTCCCTCCCTGGTTGACCTCCATTGCTTTCTGGTTGGTTTTGGTCATGTTAAGATGGTAGCCATACTCAGCCTATTGTAAGTTGGTACCCATAGTTGCTACTACTACTACTACTACTACGACTATTACTACTGCTACTACTACTACTACTACTACTACCACCACCACCACCACTACTACTACTACTACTACTACTACTACCATCTCAAAAACTACTACTACTACGACTATTACTACTGCTATTACTCTACCACCGCCACTACTACCATCACTACTACTACTACTACTACTACCATCTCAACAACAACTACTACTACTACGACTATTACTACTGCTACTACTACTACCACTACCACCACTACTATCACTACTACTACTACTACTACTACTCAGAAGAAGAAGAAATACTCTTCAAGAATCTTGAAGAAGAGATAGAAAATATATAAACTTTTAAATAGATAATTGTTTCTACATTTGGCACAAGGCCAGCAATTACCCAGTACGTTACTGGTACTTTATTTTATCGACCCCGTAAGGATGAAAGGCAAAGTTAACCTCGGCAGGATTTGAACTCAGATCGTAAGGCGACGTAACTATGCTGGAAAGCATGTCCGACCCTCTACCGATACTGCCAATTCAAACTTTTAAATAGATAATGGTTGGAATGTAGAAATAGTCATTGGGAGTGGGGGGGATGGGGGGATGAGGAGGGGGAGATATGATCAAAGGGGCAAGAGGAATGGGAGGAGGAGGAGGAGAGAAAGAGTCGGGTGGTGGGTGGGTAGGAGGAAGAGAGGGGTGTGAGTAGATGGGGCGGAGCATGATCGAAAGGTAAGGGGGGGGGGGGGTGCACACATGATCAAAGAGGTGAGAGACTTATTAAATATTCTACATGTTTAAATATTTTGTCAGTTATATATATTGTAAAGGAATTGAAGAGTTTCTGTTGAAGAAACTGGAAAATGGTGTTGAGGGTGTTAGAGGGTGGTAGATGGACTGACAGTTCGGTAGATAGATAGATAGACAGGTAGATTGACAGGTAAGAAGATAGATAGACCGACAGGCAGGTAGATAGATAGATATCTTTCTTTATTTGCCACATGGGCGTACAAAAATGGGACATTACAAGACGTGACGGCGGGGGTTTTACATAAAAATCATATAACTTTAACATTAATAAATAACAAACTATAGAAATAAAATAAAAATTGAAATCCCCAATGGGGGGGGGGGGGGCGTTACTGCAGGGTTGTTTTACACCCCGTGGATAGAACACGTTTTGTAGGGCGTTCCCATCTTCCCTCTGTTCATCTTCCTCAACCTACAGGTTTATATACAGAGAAGGCCCATTCACTCGGGCCATTTTCGCCACATTCACCCACCTTTCAGCGAATTTACTGGGGTGTAGCACCTCTCTCTCCACTCTTACCTTCCTTTTGAAGTGGTACTTAAAGAAGGGGATGAGTTGTTGTCCAGAGAGAAAGGTGTTTGCCCTTAGTCCTTTTAACCTCGTCCACCATATTACCTCCTTTGCCATATCCACCAGACAGAGGAAAACCACCTCTCCTTCATTCTTAAATGAAGGCGGCAGGTTGATCCTCACGATGGACTCGGCTGACAACTGGATGCGTCCCACACGTGACAGCAGCTGTTCAACATAATTCCACAGGTCGGTCACCCCTGGGCATTGAACAATTGCGTGCAGAACGGTTTTGATGTCCTGTTCGCATCTTAGACAGGTCCTTTTGGCAGGATCTCTGCCAGGGCGTCCATGCCTGCAGATTTTGTTCTCGGTAGCACTGCCAAGCCAGAGACCTCTGGAAGTTATCCATAGGCTCTGGACGGAAAGTCCTCCCGAATAGACTGGTCAGTTCGTCCTCCTCGATGCCTAGAGTTTCCCCGAGAACGTCGTCGCACTTATCCTCCACTAATCCCCTATAGAATCTCGAAGTGGAGTCTCCGCTGATTGCTGTTTCTGCTTGGTAGAGGGCTGTGAGCACCTGAAGGCACTCGAGGTGACAGGCACCCATTTTCGGTCTTTGCTTGACCCAGGACTGCAGCTCTGTTAGTGATACGAGGTGTGGAAGAGCTTGTCTCACAAACGACAGCCACACCGATTCACCGGTCAGGAATACCTGGAGAAATAGGAAAGAGATAGATAGATAGAGAGAGAGAAATAGGTAAGAGAGAGAGAGGGAGAACAAGAAATAGAGAGTGTGGATAGAGGTGGGTGCATGGGGGCAGTGTGGGGAGAATTTGCCCTTGAAATATATCAAGAGAAATAAATATATATACAGGGTCTCCTCAAAAATGTATACACACTTCAACAGCATTCTAGTATATTCTATATATATATATGTATATATATAAATATATACATATGTATATATATAAATTTAAAAAATATATATATACATACATATATATAAATATATACATATACATATATATATACATATATATATACATATATATATATATATATATATATGTAGGAGGTGAGTTTTATTGTAGTACAATAAAGCAATGCAGATATCGGATAAGAAGCACTCTACAGTTTGTAGGACTGGAGTATAAATAATATATAAGATCAAAAGATGGTTAAAAGAGTTCCATGTATTTTATTATGCGCATTTCAAAAACAAATATCATCATGCAATAACATTTGCGTTTTCGTCAGATAAAATAGGGAGACATGATATGAAGGTTAAAACACACTTGTGAATAGTGCAGTTTTATATGTTGATTTAAAACTGCACTATTCACAAGTGTGTTTTAACCTTCATATCATGTCTCCCTATTTTATCTGACGAAAACGCAAATGTTATTGCATGATGATATTTGTTTTTGAAATGCGCATAATAAAATACATGGAACTCTTTTAACCATCTTTTGATCTTATATATTATATATATATATATATATGTATATATATACATATACACATAATTATATATATATATATATATATATATACATACATACATATATAAATAAATAGAACATTTATTTTACTAATTAAAGCTATTTCTAATATCACCAAAGAATCTTTTGACTTTAATTTCGTAACAAATTAAAAATTCCCCCTTTATCCTTCTTTAATCTTGGTCTTTCTTGTTGCTTTTTATGTTTTGGGGGGTTTTTTTCTTCTTTTTTTGGTAGTATTTTCATGAAATTTTTACTTATATTCTTAGTATTTCAGTAAAATTTCTTATGATTTTGTTGTTATTTTAGTAAATTTGCTACTTATTTTTTTAGTATTTTTGGTAAAATTTTGTTGTTATTTGAGTTATTTGTTATTTCTGCTTATTTTTAGTATTTTTGGTAAAATTTCTGCTTATTTTTTTAGTATTTTTGGTAAAGTCTCTGAGATTATATTCTTGTTATTTTGGTAAAGTTTCTTGTTCTTTTCTTATTATTTTCGAGAATTTTCTGCTAATTTTCTGGTTGTTTGGTTTTTTTAAATATTTGTCTGAAGTAAAAATATAAAATATTGCTCCTGTATTTTTACATCTTTTCGCTGTATTTTAGTTAAATTTAAAAATATTTTGCTTTATTTTATTTATTTTTATTTTATTTAATTATTATTGTTTTGATTTAATTTTATTTTATTTATTTTGTTTTTTTGTTTATTTTTATTTTTTATTTTATTTTTTTTAATTTTAATTTTACAATATTTATTTCATTTATTTTTATTTTCTATTTTATGTTTATTTTTATTTTATTTTTTTATTTTATTTTATTTTTCTTTGTTTTATTTTTATTTTTTTAATTATATTTAAAATTTAATTTTATTTAATGTTTTTTATTTTACGGTTTTTAGTTAGTTATTTATTTATTTATATATTTCTTCATAAGAAAAGACAAATTTATATTTTGGCTTTTAAAAGTTTAAAAAACTAAGAATGTATATGATATGATGATGATGTAGTGGTGGTGGGGTGTCGTGCGTGATGTCTGTGTCGCGTGACATAGAGATATTCTTGCTATCATATACAAAAATATATTCATGTTTACATGTACATACACACATATCTATCCATCTATCTATAAAGAAAGGGATATTTAATTTGTTGGTAATTCAACAAATATATATATTTATAACAGATTCGAAGCACTCGACAGTTTTCTGGAGTATAATATATATCTAAACTATAATAAAGTAAGGAGTGCGGGACTGTGTACGGTTTATAATTTATTATCCCATTAGTAAAATAAGTTGGATTACTTTGAATAAATAATGAATGAATATTACATAATTTATCTACTAAATTTCGTGGCTGTTGATTAAATATATTTTGTTTATTTAAAGATTCACTTCTTTAAAATTTCTGAAATGTCAACACTTCCGGTGGCGATCGCTTAAATAAACATACTAACTTTCTCTCACTAATTTTCTCCTAATGCAGTTTATATATAATATTGTCTTTTTTAATGTATCATGGATTACGTTACTGATTAAATAAGACAGTGTAATGCAGTCTTCGTTCAATTTCTATGTATTATATATTGTCAATTACGATTTTATTTGATGTATCATATCTACGTGTATATATACCTGCGTATAATATCAATATACACACTACACATGCTAGCAGAAAACCACCCGAAAGTTGGTTTTTCTGCTTGTGATATTAATAAATGGAAACTATATTTATAAAACCATATTTATTCTATTATATATATTTCAAGGGTACCAAAACTTTGGTACACTCTCATCAGATAAAATACAGAGCTTGTTTTATAAATATTGACATATCCAGGAACGAGACCTTAACAGTTCAAGTTTTACCTGGATAGTAAAACTTGAACCATTAAGGTCTCATGACTATCCAGGTAAAACTTGAACCATTAAGGTATCATTCCTGGATATGTCAATATTTATAAAACAAGCTCTGTATTTTATCTGATGAGAGCGTACCAAAGTTTTGGTACCCTTGAAATATATATAATAGAATAAATATGGTTTTATAAATATAGTTTCCATTTATTTAATATCACTGATATCTATCTATCTATCTATATATTGTCATGATCAAACCGCCACCCTCCTTCAAAAACGAAGGAGAGGCGGTTTTCCTTTGTGTGATAGCTATGGCGAAAGAGGTTGTATGGAGGACAAGGTTGAAAGGGCTGAGGTCAGACACCTTTCTCTCCGGCCAACAACTGATTCTTTTTTTCAAATACCACTTTGGAAGAAGAATCAGCAAGTTTTATGAAAGGTGGGTGAAAGTGGCGAGAATGGCCCAAGTGAATGGGCCTTCTCTCTATATCAGCCTGGAGATGAGGGTTGCACATTTTTTCGGGGGTATGTGTTACCCATATGAACTGTCTCCCCCTATTGGGGAAAATCGACTAATTTTTTTAATTGCATTTGTGATATTATTTTACACATTTTTATTGTATGTAAACTTCCCCCTTTGTATTTGTCCCCTTCTTTTGTGCCCCTGTGGCTAATAAAGAAACATATCTATATATATATTATCTACACATTTGTATCGAGTAGTTTATATTTATTAGAATTGTTTATGAATATGAAACTGATACAATATTCATACAATCATACTTATATATTTTGTTTCTGAATTTGTTTAGCAAGATTCTTTATCTGAAATCGTGTGTTGAAACCGATATTGTTATACTTTGGGAGGGTCATGTTGCCAATAAGAAACACACGCACCAGTTGCTTTCACTTCAATTTATTATATATTTATAAATTTATAAATTTACAAATTCACAAACTTATAAATTTCTGGTTGGTTGGTTGGTTCCACAACCAGATAGTTGTTTATATATAGTCATAGTCCTTTCGTCACACACTCTGTGACCTCTTCAGTGACTGGGGATTCCTTTCCTTTGTTTCTGTGCCTTTCCTTTCTTCTATCCTACGCCATTTTGTTTCTGTATATATATATATATATATATATATATATATATATATATATGCTAATATATATATCTAACCTGATTAGTTTTTTCGTTGTTTTGGTATTGTATGGCTAGGTTTTGCCTGCCGCAATTTTCAAGGTATGTTATTACTGTGGAGGCCTATCCTTATTGAGTGCTTTGCTACTCATTCCTTATTGTAGGTCGCTTTGCTTGGCCACAGATAAAGCTTTGATTTTACTAAGCTTCCACATATATATATATAAGTATGTATACGTACATACACAAATGTATACAGACGCACAGCAGTATGTATATATATACATACATGCTCACATATATATATGTACGTATGGTTTTACCGAGCATTTATTATAATGCTCGGTTTGTTTGTAAAACCATACGTACATATATATATGTGTGCATGTATATATATACATACTGCTGTACGTCTGTATACATATGTGTATGTACGTATACATACTTATATTTAAGTAACAGCCGTACTAAGAGTGAGAAATGAAATTTCGTTTCATTTTTTCCATTTATATATATATATATATATATATACGATATTAAACAAATGGAAACTATATTTATAAAACCATATTTACTTCATTATACATATTTCGGGGATACCATATTAAAAATATGGCATGCCTTCTTCAGATAAAATACAATATATAAACAGTTTTATAAATAATTTTGACGTACCATAAATATTGATCAACTTTTATGTAAAAACCAACTTCTTACATAAAAGTTGATCAATATTTATCGTACGTCAAAATTATTTATAAAACTGTTTATATATTGTATTTTATCTGAAGAAGGCATGCCATATTTTTAATATGGTATCCCCGAAATATGTATAATGAAGTAAATATGGTTTTATAAATATAGTTTCCATTTGTTTAATATCGTATATCTACTCCAAAACTTGTTGAGTGCTTTATATCAGTTATAAAATATTTACTTGTTGTAACCCAACAATTTTAAATAAAACTTTTGCATATATATATATATATATATATATATATATATTTATTAAAATAACAGATTAAAGTTTAAGCAAAGAATTGCTGCTTTCACCCTTTAGATTTTATTTATATATATATATATATATATATATGTATCCCAGGTTCAATCAGGGGTAACCACAGTAAGTAAGGTACTCAATACATAGCAGAGTATAGATATTTAATATAGAAATGGCTTCTACAGGACTAGAACTGTTTCATTCGAAGGAAATCATCAGGAAAGCCTTGATGATTTCCTACGAATGAAACAGTTCTAGTAATGGAATAATTATGTTGTGTTGTTTATTACATAATTAAATATATATACATATATATATTTATAAGTGCCCACCTAAATATTTTCTTACATGAAAATATGTTAGGCTTCTACATAAACTGGAAACATTCTCCAAACTTGTAGAAAACTTATAATGAAACAATTGTTTGGAAAGAGAGATATATTTTAACTTTAATTATATCTCATATAAAATAATACAACTGGCTTTCCACAAAATACATATAGTTAGCACCCCAAACACTTAAATTGGGTTTATACTAACGTATAACCTAATGTTTGTTGAGTGAGATGGTTACCAGTCGGAGTTTAGCTTAAAGCTATCTCTGTTATTGTATTAAATATATATATATATATATATATATACCTTATAAAATAGTGGATAACATATATATACACATAAATAACCAATGATATAAACATATAAAAAGACATATCCAAACTTTAACGGGAGACAATCTGTATAGAATGTAAGGGTACATAGCTTGTTATGGTATCATATTAAAATTTAACAAAATTTAAAATATGATTTTTATCAGGTATCTATATTTAAAATTTTGTTAAATTTTAATATGATGCCATAACGAGCTGTGTATTCTTACATTCTATACAGATTGTCTCTTCTTAAAGTTTGATATATCCTATTATACATTTATATCATTAGATATTTATGTATATGTGTCATTCACTATTTTATAATGATTAAATGCTCGGATTTATTCCTTGAATTTTTTCTATAAGCTGATTTTGGGAGACAGGACACATGTTCAAGAATATCTCTATTATGACATCGATAACGTTGAATGTAATATATATAATATATATATATAATGAAGGAAGTGTGGTAAGGAACCAGATGGACCATAACGCACCAGAGTACTCAATACTTAGGGTAGTAGAGGGGGTAATAGAAAAAATGTTCAAGACCACGACCGCAGAGCTCAAGCCATTTCAATGGCTATTTCTGGACTAGTCCAGAAATAGCCGGCTTCAGCTCTGTAGTAGTAGTAGTATTATATATATATATATATATATATATATATATATATATATATATATATATATATATATATAAATGAAAGGTATAGAAATTGCTTTAGCAAGAAGCCAACAGCATTTCATAACATATATGCGACTATGTCGTCAAGATGGGAAAAATAGTTAACGTAAAATATAGGAAAAATAATTCAAACTCATCTCAAAAGAGAATCAGGATATAGATTCATCCACAGAATTTAGTGAAATCCAGGGAAAAATCAATAGACCCTTAACTCATGATAAAATAAAGTTTAAAATACTCATCCTTCAATTTGGAAAAACATCAAATGCTCTGTATAGTTTTAAAAACTATTTCATGTATATATATACACATATATCACCTTGACCGACCAGTCTGTCGGGCACCAATTGGCGCCGCTGGTCACAGCACGTCGTGCTGTTTTAGCCATAAGATAATGCCATCCCACTGGCTGGGCGGGCAGGCCAGTACTCATTTCTACAGCTGAGTAAACTGGAGCTTATGGTACTTATCAAAGCTAAGTACTCCACCTGTTCTCTGAAAATCATGAATGTTTGATTCTTATAGAATTCTAGTAATAATCAGGAACTGATTATACAGAGCTCTGTATAATCAGTTCCTGATTATTACTAGAATTCTATAAGAATCAAACATTCAGGATTTTCAGCAAACAGGTGGAGTACTTAGCTTTGATAAGTACCAAAAAGTACGAAACAGAGCTCTGTCATCTTTATCTCCTCTGTTTGCTGAAAATTTAAAGTAAGTGAGACTGTCACTACTCTAAAACAATAGCGTACGGTCTTCGAAATGCTTTTAATTAAGCATACAGTGTATTGCAAAATACACTATATATATATATACATTCATATATATATATCGGTATTTCAGAGCACCAATTCTAATTATATATATATATATATATAAAACCTACTACAGTCAGTAGGCATCTCTAACAAAATACACCCCCGTCCCACCACCCCCACTCCATCCACACCGCCCCTTTCAATGTAAAGTTATGTTGGTGCCACAACATCCAGGCCGAAACAAATGAGATCGTGTAGGTGTCACGACAAAAAAAAAACACACAGTCCACGCTGTAATGTGGCCGTGTAGGCAACACGGTAAAAACCTCCCAGCCCCACACTGTAAATGTGGTTGGTGTTAGGAAGGGCATCCAGCTGTAGAAAACCCGCCAGACAGTCCTATGCGAGCAATGACAACCACTCTTGCCTCAAGTGGGAAAACTCCCGTCCAAACCCATGCAAGCGTGGAATATGGACGTTAAATGATGATGATGATTATATATATATATATATATATATATATATATATATATATATATATATATATATATATATATATATAAAATATAATATGTTGAGAAGGCAACACACCAGAGAGAGATATATAGTGCGTTATCAATAATACAGGGAAAAAACCACCAGTGTATGGAATCTATAACCTATGAAAGGCAGACTATAGACACGATAATTAAAAATATAAATTAAAGCGTAAATAAATACCTCTATAACTATATAACACACGTACAAATCCAAAGATATGTTTCACCAAAAAAGAACTGAGACTAGACCATTTCTTTCAACAAATTTTTTGGTGAAACATATCTTTGGATTTGTACGTGTGTTATATAGTTATAGAGGTATTTATTTACGCTTTAATTTATATTTTTAATTATCGTGTCTATAGTCTGTCTTTCATAGGTTATAGATTCCATACACTGGTGGTTTTTTCCCTGTATTATTGATAACGCACTATATATCTCTCTCTGGTGTGTTGCCTTCTCAACATATTATATTTTAAAGGGCTCAGGATCTCTTCCCCTTTGAGCACATTATTTACAGGGAATAACGACGGCCTATGCCTCCGTTAATTTATCGTTATATATATATATATATATATATATATATATAAAAGACACATTCTGGTATAACCAGGACTGTACAGTTAAGTATAGAATATCACCACTAAATTTAATCCATTATTCTGATCTCTGATATTTAGCATTCCCCTATCAGGCCTCACACACACCCCCTATTTACCACCACCACACCATCACCCTCTTCACCCCCCCCCCCCTTACCACCGCCACACCACCCTCATCACTTATTTACTATATGTGTCATTTATACACCTCTTGCAACCACCTTCGCCATCACCACCTCACCACCATCACCGTCCCCTGCACCACCATTGCACACCACCTCATCCATGCCACCACCACCGCCATCATCATCACCTCGTCCCCACCACCACCTCACACCACCTCCACCACCTTCACCACCACCACCACGCACCACCTCACACCACCTCCACCACCTCACACCACCAAGCACCACCACGCACCGCCACCACGCACCGCCACCTCACACCACCTCACACCACCTCACACCACCTCACACCACCTTCACCACCACCACCATACACCTCCTCAACCACACACCCACTACGCACCACCTCACACCACCTCCACCACCTCACACCACCAAGCACCACCACGCACCGCCACCACGCACCACCTCACACCACCTCACACTACCTCACACCACCTCACACCACCTCACACCACCTCACACCACCTCACACCACCTCACACCACCTCACACCACCTCACACAACCACCACCACTACACACCACCACCACCATCTTCACATTCTGCTGTCTCACTTGATACTCTCACCCACCCCCACCCTATGGTCCCCCCACCGCCCCCACCCCCACTCCCCCACCGCCCCCACCCCACTCCCCCACCGCCCCCACCCCCACTCCCCCACCGCCCACACACCCCTTTCCCCCACCGCCCACACCATTACAGTGTGTCTCTAACCAGGTGTCACTCATATGTAATACATGTCTTAACAGGTAACACCTGCTTCTCTCTCTCTCTCTCTCCCCTCTCTCTCTTTCTCAGTCTCTCTCTGTCACTCTCTATCTCTTTCTCTTTTTCTTTCCCCCTCTCTCTCTTTCCCCCTCTCTCTCTCTTTTTCTTTCTTCCCTCCCTTCCTCGCTCTCTCTCACTCTTCCCTCCCTTCCTCGCTCTCTCTCACTCCCCTCTCTCTTTCTCACTCTCCTCTCTCTTTCTCACTCTCCTCTCTCTTTCTCACTCTCCTCTCTCTTTCTCACTCTTTCTCACTCTCCTCTCTCTTTCTCACTCTCTTTCTCACTCTCCTCTCTCTTTCTCACTCTCCTCTCTCTTTCTCACTCTCTTTCTCTTTCTCACTCTCTTTCTCTTTCCCTCTCTCTTTCCCTCCTTCTCACATACCTCTCTCTCTCTCACATACATACTTCTGTCTGTTTGACACAGTAGTGGCAGTATTGGTAGAAGGTCGGACACCATGCTTTGCAGCATAGAGTTACGTCCCTTTATGGTCTGAGTTCAAATCCCGCCGAGGTTAACTTTGCCTTTCATCCTTACGGGGTCGATAAAATAAAGTACCAGTAATGTAC
>CAXHJY010000090.1:27500-47500 GCA_964016885.1 Eledone cirrhosa
ATATGCACATATGCTTATGTGTGTATACGCATATGTGCATATATATATATATATACATACATATATATATACACACATATATGTACATATATATATATACATATACATATATATATATATATATACACACATATATATGTACACAGATATATATATATATACACATACACACATATGTGCATATATATAACTTAGCATGTATATGTACATACTCACACACACACTCACACACACACTCACACACACACTCACACACACACACACTCATATACACACTCACACATAAACACACACACACACATATATATATATATGTCAGGTTTTTCCTGGTACAACACCTATTACTATCATATATATATACATATGCACATACACAGTCACACATACACACGCACATATATACACATATATATAAAGCTAGTTATAAAACTGGAAGCTTCCATTCAATTAAAGAATGTGTGACTGGGTGAGACAAGAATAATGTTTTTATGATTTACATTAAAATAAATGTGATTTGTTTCAGGTGGCCTCATCTTTCAATTTATATCATCAGTTACAAACAAATGAATGCTATTTAGTTCAATTGATGGGAATTATTTTATCAGAGGATGGATAGTGTGGAGGGTTGTGGTCAGATTAAGCTGTGGTTGTCTAAATATATAAATATATCTACAATGGTCATGTAAGTGCCGCGACAAAATGCACCCAGGTCCACACTGTAAAGTGGTTGTGTAGGTGCCGCGACAAAATGCACCCAGTCCACACTGTAAAGTGGTTGTGTAGGTGCCACGACAAAATGCACCCAGTCCACACTGTAAAGTGGTTGTGTAGGTGTCATGGCAAAATGCACCTAGTCCACACTGTAAAGTGGTTGTGTAGGTGTCATGACAAAATGCACCCAGTCCACACTGTAAAGTGGTTGTGTAGGTGTCATGTCAAAATGCACCTAGTCCACACTGTAAAGTGGTTGTGTAGGTGTCATGACAAAATGCACCTAGTCCACACTGTAAAGTGGTTGTGTAGGTGTCATGACAAAATGCACCCAGTCCACACTGTAAAGTGGTTGTGTAGGTGTCATGTCAAAATGCACCTAGTCCACACTGTAAAGTGGTTGTGTAGGTGTCATGACAAAATGCACCCAGTCCACACTGTAAAGTGGTTGTGTAGGTGTCATGACAAAATGCACCCAGTCCACACTGTAAAGTGGTTGTGTAGGTGTCATGACAAAATGCACCCAGTCCACACTGTAAAGTGGTTGTGTAGGTGTCATGTCAAAATGCACCTAGTCCACACTGTAAAGTGGTTGTGTAGGTGTCATGACAAAATGCACCCAGTCCACACTGTAAAGTGGTTGTGTAGGTGTCATGTCAAAATGCACCTAGTCCACACTGTAAAGTGGTTGTGTAGGTGTCACGACAAAATGCACCCAGTCCACACTGTAAAGTAGTTGTGTAGGTGTCATGACAAAATGCACCCAGTCCACACTGTAAAGTGGTTGTGTAGGTGTCATGACAAAATGCACCCAGTCCACACTGTAAAGTGGTTGTGTAGGTGCCACAACAAAATGCACCCAGTCCACACTGTAAAGTGGTTGTGTAGGTGTCATGTCAAAATGCACCTAGTCCACACTGTAAAGTGGTTGTGTAGGTGTCATGTCAAAATGCACCTAGTCCACACTGTAAAGTGGTTGTGTAGGTGTCATGTCAAAATGCACCTAGTCCACACTGTAAAGTGATTGTGTAGGTGTCATGGCAAAATGCACCCAGTCCACACTGTAAAGTGGTTGTGTAGGTGTCATGTCAAAATGCACATAGTCCACACTGTAAAGTGGTTGTGTAGGTGTCATGACAAAATGCACCCAGTCCACACTGTAAAGTGGTTGTGTAGGTGTCATGTCAAAATGCACCCAGTCCACACTGTAAAGTGGTTGTGTAGGTGTCATGACAAAATGCACCCAGTCCACACTGTAAAGTGGTTGTGTAGGTGTCATGGCAAAATGCACCTAGTCCACACTGTAAAGTGGTTGTGTAGGTGTCATGACAAAATGCACCCAGTCCACACTGTAAAGTGGTTGTGTAGGTGTCATGACAAAATGCACCCAGTCCACACTGTAAAGTGGTTGTGTAGGTGTCATGACAAAATGCACCCAGTCCACACTGTAAAGTGGTTGTGTAGGTGTCATGTCAAAATGCACCTAGTCCACACTGTAAAGTGGTTGTGTAGGTGTCATGACAAAATGCACCCAGTCCACACTGTAAAGTGGTTGTGTAGGTGTCATGTCAAAATGCACCCAGTCCACACTGTAAAGTGGTTGTGTAGGTGTCATGACAAAATGCACCCAGTCCACACTGTAAAGTGGTTGTGTAGGTGTCATGGCAAAATGCACCTAGTCCACACTGTAAAGTGGTTGTGTAGGTGTCATGTCAAAATGCACCTAGTCCACACTGTAAAGTGGTTGTGTAGGTGTCATGTCAAAATGCACCCAGTCCACACTGTAAAGTGGTTGTGTAGGTGTCATGACAAAATGCACCCAGTCCACACTGTAAAGTGGTTGTGTAGGTGTCATGGCAAAATGCACCTAGTCCACACTGTAAAGTGGTTGTGTAGGTGTCATGACAAAATGCACCCAGTCCACACTGTAAAGTGGTTGTGTAGGTGTCATGTCAAAATGCACCTAGTCCACACTGTAAAGTGGTTGTGTAGGTGTCATGCAAAATGCACCCAGTCCACACTGTAAAGTGGTTGTGTAGGTGTCATGTCAAAATGCACCCAGTCCACACTGTAAAGTGGTTGTGTAGGTGTCATGGCAAAATGCACCTAGTCCACACTGTAAAGTGGTTGTGTAGGTGTCATGACAAAATGCACCCAGTCCACACTGTAAAGTGGTTGTGTAGGTGTCATGACAAAATGCACCCAGTCCACACTGTAAAGTGGTTGTGTAGGTGTCATGACAAAATGCACCCAGTCCACACTGTAAAGTGGTTGTGTAGGTGTCATGTCAAAATGCACCTAGTCCACACTGTAAAGTGGTTGTGTAGGTGTCATGACAAAATGCACCCAGTCCACACTGTAAAGTGGTTGTGTAGGTGTCATGTCAAAATGCACCCAGTCCACACTGTAAAGTGGTTGTGTAGGTGTCATGTCAAAATGCACCTAGTCCACACTGTAAAGTGGTTGTGTAGGTGTCATGACAAAATGCACCCAGTCCACACTGTAAAGTGGTTGTGTAGGTGTCATGACAAAATGCACCCAGTCCACACTGTAAAGGGGTTGTGTAGGTGTCATGTCAAAATGCACCTAGTCCACACTGTAAAGTGGTTGTGTAGGTGTCATGACAAAATGCACCCAGTCCACACTGTAAAGTGGTTGTGTAGGTGTCATGACAAAATGCACCCAGTCCACACTGAAAAGTGGTTGTGTAGGTGTCATGACAAAATGCACCCAGTCCACACTGTAAAGTGGTTGTGTAGGTGTCATGGCAAAATGCACCTAGTCCACACTGTAAAGTGGTTGTGTAGGTGTCATGACAAAATGCACCCAGTCCACACTGTAAAGTGGTTGTGTAGGTGTCATGTCAAAATGCACCCAGTCCACACTGTAAAGTGGTTGTGTAGGTGTCATGTCAAAATGAACCTAGTCCACACTGTAAAGTGGTTGTGTAGGTGTCATGTCAAAATGAACCTAGTCCACACTGTAAAGTGGTTGTGTAGGTGTCATGTCAAAATGAACCTAGTCCACACTGTAAAGTGGTCATGTTGGAGACATGGCAAAAAGTGACCAGTCCATTCTCTAAAGTGGTCGTGTAGGTGCCACGACAAAAAGTAGCCAGTCCAAACTGTAAAGTGATTGTGTAGGTATTGCAATACAAAGAACCTAGTCAACACAGTAAAGTGGTTGTTTGGTAACATAATAAAAGGAACCCAGTCCACACTGTAATATGGTCGTGTTTATGACATGACAAGGAGTGGTCAGTCAACTCTGTAAAGTGGTCATTTTGGTGCCATGACAAAAATGGCCAGTTCACTCTGTAATGTGGTCGTGTTAAACAACAGAAGACACCCAGTCCACACTGTAAACTGTTAGTGTTGATGACACAACAAAAAGTTCCCAGTCCACACTATAAATGTGGTTGGGCTTTGGAAAGACATCCAGCCATAGAAACTGAGCCAGAAACAGTTCTGCATGAGCAAGATATGGTTACCTGACTCGACTTGTCTAATCCATGCTAGTGTGGAAAAATGGATTTACCTCACATAATATCTCACATAACATTTACATTACTCTATATATACTATTGTATTTTCACAGTAAAGGCTTTACCTCACATAATATCTCACATAACATTCACATTACTCTATATATACTATTGTATTTTCACAGTAAAGGCTTTACCTCACATAATATCTCACATAACATTTACATTACTCTATATATACTATTGTATTTTCACAGTAAAGGCTTTACCTCACATAATATCTCACATAACATTTACATTACTCTATATATACTATTGTATTTTCACAGTAAAGGCTTTACCTCACATAATACCTCACATAACATTTACATTACTCTATATATACTATTATATTTTCACAGTAAAGGCTTTACCTCACATAAATATCTCACATAACATTTACATTACTCTATATATACTATTGTATTTTCACAGTAAAGGCTTTACCTCACATATCTCACATAACATTTACATTACTCTATATATACTATTATATTTTCACAGTAAAGGCTTTACCTCACATAATATCTCACATAACATTTACATTACTCTATATTTACTATTGTATTTTCATGGTAAAGGCTTTACCTCACATAATATCTCACATAACATTTACATTACTCTATATATACTATTGTATTTTCACAGTAAAGGCTTTACCTCACATAATATCTCACATAACATTTACATTACTCTATATATACTATTGTATTTTCATGGTAAAGGCTTTACCTCACATAATATCTCACATAACATTTACATTACTCTATATTTACTATTGTATTTTCACAGTAAAGGCTTTACCTCACATAATATCTCACATAACATTTACATTACTCTATATTTACTATTGTATTTTCACAGTAAAGGCTTTACCTCACATAATATCTCACATAACATTTACATTACTCTATATTTACTATTGTATTTTCACAGTAAAGGCTTTACCTCACATAATATCTCACATAACATTTACATTACTCTATATATACTATTGTATTTTCATGGTAAAGGCTTTACCTCACATAATATCTCACATAACATTTACATTACTCTATATTTACTATTATATTTTCATGATAAAGGCTTTACCTCACATAATATCTCACATAACATTTACATTACTCTATATATACTATTGTATTTTCATAGTAAAGGCTTTACCTCACATAATATCTCACATAACATTTACATTACTCTATATTTACTATTGTATTTTCACAGTAAAGGCTTTACCTCACATAATATCTCACATAACATTTACATTACTCTATATTTACTATTGTATTTTCACAGTAAAGGCTTTACCTCACATAATATCTCACATAACATTTACATTACTCTATATATACTATTGTATTTTCATGGTAAAGGCTTTACCTCACATAATATCTCACATAACATTTACATTACTCTATATTTACTATTGTATTTTCACAGTAAAGGCTTTACCTCACATAATATCTCACATAACATTTACATTACTCTATATTTACTATTGTATTTTCACAGTAAAGGCTTTACCTCACATAATATCTCACATAACATTTACATTACTCTATATATACTATTGTATTTTCATGATAAAGGCTTTACCTCACATAATATCTCACATAACATTTACATTACTCTATATATACTATTGTATTTTCATGGTAAAGGCTTTACCTCACATAATATCTCACATAACATTTACATTACTCTATATTTACTATTGTATTTTCACAGTAAAGGCTTTACCTCACATAATATCTCACATAACATTTACATTACTCTATATTTACTATTGTATTTTCACAGTAAAGGCTTTACCTCACATAATATCTCACATAACATTTACATTACTCTATATATGCTATTGTATTTTCATGATAAAGGCTTTACCTCACATAATATCTCGCATAACATTTACATTACTCTATATATACTATTATATTTTCATGGTAAAGGCTTTACCTCACATAATATCTCACATACCATTTACATTACTCTATATATACTATTGTATTTTCATAGTAAAGGCTTTACCTCACATAATTATCTCACATAACATTTACATTACTCTATATATACTATTATATTTCCACAGTAAAGGCTTCACTTCACATAATATCGAATCTATGATATTTTGATATTATTTATTTTGAGAACAATACCTTAACATCAGTATGAGTGACCAGTTACAGCCGATTTGAACAGAAAGAAGTGAGAGAATTCTGGCCGCATACAGCCGGTTGAAATGCTAATGGGTTGACCCTTTAGCATTTACATTACTCTATATTTCTTATTATATTTTCACAGTAAAGGATTTATCTCACATAATATCGAATCTATGAGATCTTGTTGAGAACAATACCTTAACATCAGTATGAGTGGCCGGTTACAGCTGGTTTGAATAGAAAGGGGTGAGAGAATTCTGGCAGGATACAGCTGGTGTAAATGCTAAAGGGTTAAAAAGAATGCCCTAGAAATGCTGTATGTCAATACAGCACCCCTACGATTCCCTCAGGGGTTACAAGACCATAAATAAATAAAAATGCTTTTGCTAACTGATTTAGTTGCCCTCCATGCACCGATGAGCTACTGACACAAACATACGAAGTGAGGGTTGTAATAGTCTTTGTTTTTTTTCACTAGTACTGTAGCTCTTAACACCAATATATCCAAAATTAACCCTTTTGATACTAAACCACCTGAAACTGTCTCGGAATTTATGATACAAAGCTGTTCATTTTAAGATGTTTATCTCTCCTTATAATTAAAACTTTCTTCACAATTTTATTTTCGAAAATTTTCCTTAAGTAATGTTTTAAATATCAGCTTATTAATGAAAAATTTAATTATCTTATCAAATTCCTCCAAATTTTTGATTATTTTCAGAATTAATTAACCTTCAAGCCCAGCAAGGTAAGAATTATCCACATATAATAATCAATTATTAACCCTTTTGACACCAAACAACCCAAAACTGTCCCTGATTGTATGATACAAACCTGATCATTTAAAAATGTTTATCCTTATATGAAAACCTTCCACCATAATTTCATTTCAGAAAAATCTAATCCATTTATGATACAAAACTGTTCATTTTAAAATGTCTATCATTATATTAAAACTTTATTTTAACTCTTTTAATATCAACCGTCCTGAAACTGTCACTAGATTGGTGACACAATGATGCTTGTAATAAAATGTCTATCCTTATATTAAAATCTTCCTTCATAATTTTATTTCAGAAATATTTGCTAAGTAGTGTTCTAAATGTCAGTTTTACTAAAGAAAATCATAAATTAAATCTATTTATGATACAAAACTGGTCATTTAAAAATGTTTATCCTTAAATTAAAACTTTATTTCAACAGTTTTAATATCAAACCAACCAAGGTCAACTTTGCTTTTTATCCTTCCCTCTATATATCTTTCTCACTTCCTCTCTCTCTCTCTCTCTCTCTCTCTCTCTCCCTCTCTCTCTCCCTCCCTCTCTCTTCGTAAGACTCCAGCAGGAGTTAAGGGTAAAATAATAAATTGGACATTTTAAAATGTCTCTCTTTATATTAAAACCTTCCATCATAATTTTATTTTAGAATTTTTTTACTTAAGTAAGGTTCTAAATATGAGCTTAACTAATGAAAAACTTAAATTAAATCTTTCTTCTTCTTCTTCTTCTTCTTTTTCTTCTTCTTTTTCTTCTTTTTCTTCTTTTTCTTCTTTTTCTTCTTCTTCTTCTTCTTCTTCTTCTTCTTTTTCCTTCTTTTTTTTCTTTTTTTTCTTTTTTTTCTTTTTCGTCTTCTTTTTCTTCTTCTTTGCCTTCGCCTTCGCCTTCTTCTTCTTCTTCTTCTTCTTCTTCTTCTTCTTGACAGGGTCATGCAGACTCCTCAAACCACCCCTTCCAGCAGGTCCTGTCAGAAGCAATCATTCTCCAACTGTTTCGGTTGGATTCCTAAGCAAGACCATCCAAGCTCATGGATGTTATCCAACCATCTTGCTGGGCCTCCTCAGCTGTTGGTTTTGCCCATAAAATCTGTCCAGTGATTCTTTCCTGAGACATTCTAACCATATCCCCATAGCAACAGAGCTGTGGACATGTTGTTAGACTTAAATTAAATTCATTTATTATAAAACAAATTGTTCCTTTTAAAATGTTTATCCTTATATTGAATCCTTCTATCATAAATATATTTTAACCCTTTAGCATTTAAACTGGCCATATCTGGCAAGAATTCTCTCACCTCTTTCTGTTCAAACCGGTTGTAACCAGCTGCTCACACTTATAGTAAGGTACTCTCAAAATAAATAATATCAAAATCTCATAGATTCAATGCTATGTGAGGTAAAGCCTTTACTGTGAAAATACAATAGTATATATAGAGTGGTTTCTTTATTTGCCACTAGGGCACAAAAGGTAGGGACAGATACAAGGGGGGAAGTTTACATATAATTAACGAGTACAAAAATATAACAATGAAATAACAACAACAAACGAAGTCCTCAATAGGGAGGGGGCATTAACATGGGTCGCACACACCCCGGAAAAAATGTGTAACCCTTCTCCTCAGGAGCACAAAGAGTAGGTGCTTCCCTCGTCTCCGCTTTTTCCTCTTCTTTCACCTACAGGCTGATATAGAGAGAAGACCCATTCACTCTGGCCATTCTCCCTACTTTCACCCACCTTTCATAAAACTTGCTGGGGTAGAGCACCTCTCTCTCCATTCTGATCCTTCTTTTAAAATGGTATTTGAAAAAGGGGACCAGTTGTTGGCCGGAGAGAAAGGTGTCTGACCTCAGCCCTTTCAGCCTCGTCCACCATACAACTT
Source organism: Eledone cirrhosa (assembly GCA_964016885.1). Classification (NCBI taxonomy): domain Eukaryota; kingdom Metazoa; phylum Mollusca; class Cephalopoda; order Octopoda; family Eledonidae; genus Eledone; species Eledone cirrhosa. The sequence continues at coordinate 36,549 of CAXHJY010000090.1, forward strand.
CTTTAGCCATGGCTACCACACAGAGAAAAACCGCCTCTCCTTCGTTTTTGAAAGGGGGAGGCGGTTTGATCGTGACAATGGACTCGGTGGTCAACCGGATTGGTCCCACCCTCGACAGTAGTCGTTCCACATAGCCCCACAGGTCAGCAATGCCTGGGCAGTGTACGAATGCGTGCGCAACGGTTTCGTCATCATGCACGCATCTCGGACAGATCTTATTCAAAGGATCTCTACCCAGGCTCCCATGCCTGTGGAGCTTGTCTCGAACGGGTAGAGCCCCTCGGTAGCACTGCCAAGCCAGGGACTTTTGGAAGTTGTCCATCGGTCCAGGGCCAAACGTCCTACCGAACAGACTGGCCAGTTCATCTTCCTCCATGCCTAGAGCTTCTCCGAGAGCATCGTCGCACCTGCTGCGTACCAACCCTCTATAGAATGTCGAGGTGGAGTCTCCACTGATTGCCGGGTCCGCTTTCCAGAGGGCCGTGAGCGCCTGGGCACATTCAATGTGCCAGTCGCCCACTTTTCTCGGTCTTTGCTTGACCCAGGATTGCAGCTCGGTGAGCGAGACGAGTCTGGGAAAGGCTCGCCTCACAAACGGGGCCCACACCGGTTGACCGGTGAGGAATACCTGGAGGTGCCGTAGCCTTAATGCGTGTTTACGCATCTGTAGCCACGGCATCCCCAGCCCTCCTTTCGAAGGGTGTTGACAGCAGATGGATCTCCTCACCAAAGGGGTCCGCTTGTTCCAAAGAAATTGGAACAGCGCGCACTCCATTTTGGCGAGTCTTTTCACTGGGCAAGGCACGACGGTCAAGCGGTAGTAGATGACGGATGCTATATAAGTATTCGCCACCTCCGCTCGACCTTTCAGGGATAGTTTGCACTGGGCCCACTTCTGGGTGAGTGCAAACACCCTGGCCGTTACCTCGTTCCAGTTTTTCTCCACCTGGAGGTCTGGTCCGAACCAGACCCCAAGCAGCTTCACCGGGCCCTCCGTCCAGCGTCCGACGACGTCGTTGGAGGGCATCGGTTTGCCTCTCCATGTTCCGAGTTGCAAACCGACGGACTTGTCCCGGTTCAGCTTGGCTCCTGTAAACCTTTCATATTCCTCCAGTAAGGTGCCGATCTCACCGATTTGCGAGGTTTTCGACACCATTACTGTCACGTCATCGGCGTAGGCCGACGCCGCTTTCTGCAATCCCGGTTCCAAAGGGATGCCCTGCAACCGCTCCAACTTCCGCAGTAGTGGCTCAAGAGCCAGCACATACAGTAGGGAGGAGAGAGGGCATCCCTGTCGGATGGATCGCATGATTTGGAACGGCTCCGAGAGGTGGCCGTTCACCTTGACCCTTGAGCAGACGTTGCTGCTGTGCATCGCAGCAATCCAACCCCTGAAAACGGGTCCGAAGCCTGCCGCCGCGAGCACCGCATCCAGGTAACGATGGTCAACCCTATCGAAAGCTTTAGATTGATCCAAGTTGATCAGGGCCCCACCAAAGCCGGGTTCATTCCCTACCCTCTCTATGATGTATCGCATAAGGTGGAGATTGTCGTGAATGGACCTGGACGGGATTGCGCATGTCTGCGCTTCTCCCACCAGGTTTCCAACGACAAGCGCCAACCTCTTCGCTAACACCTTGGCCAAAATCTTTAACTCTGTATTTAGCAGAGTTATGGGCCTGAAGTTACTTATGTCATCCCCCTTGTTCTCATCCTTCCTCACCAGCGTAACTACGCCCTTGGTCACAGAACTGGGAATTCTCCCGTTCTGCTGCCAGTTGCAGTAGACCGCTTCGAGGATATCGGAGAACAAGTCCGGCATCGCTACATATAGCTCGTATGGTAGACCATCGAGACCCGGGGATTTGCGTTTGCCGCATTGGCTCAGCGCCGCCCCTATCTCAGCAGCTGAAATCGTCCTTTCGCAGGACTTCGCCTCCGCGTCCGAGAGGCGCGGCAGACCGTCGAGGTATGGATTGAAATCCATAGTCTCACCCGGCGCGCCGCCCCTCTCGAACAGTCGTGCAAAGTGCCGCTGAAAGGCCGCACACATCTGCCCAGGTTCAAGGATCACACGCCCATCCTGGTCCTTCAAAGACCGAATCGTGGACTTGTTCCCACTTTTTGCCTCTGTCACTCGGGCCCAGCTTACAGCTTTGGCTCCCTCATTACCCAGAGCACGTATTTTACTCCTGACAACGCAGCCTTCATGCTTCACCTCAAAGAACTGGTCTAAGGCCATTCTTGATGCCAGCACGCCGGCTACATTGCCACTCCTAATCGCCTCTTCTACTCTATCTACTAATTCCCTTTCCGTCTTGTTCCTATCCCTTGCTAATTCCTGACTAAAACCTATCGATTCTATTCTAATTGCTCTCTTAAGAGAGCTCCACCACCTGTTGTTGACAATTGCCCCTGTCAAATTCTGCTTAACTAACGTGCTAATCCGTTTACTGTAAGCTTTGCTTCTCGGTAAGGACAAGTTCAGCTTCCAGTAACCGGGTCCCTGTCTATGGGTTCTATCAAGGTTGGCTATGCAGGTCACTAACTTGTGATCCGAATAGTCAACCATGAACATTTTTGGACAGCTAAATGTGTCCCTATCGTTCTCTCTAACTAGGACCCTATCTAGGTACGACCTAGATGTTCCACTGCGATTGGTCCACGTCCATAGTGGTACAGTCGGAAAATCTAGTCGATATCTATCGGCCAGGTCAAATCGGCCGATTAACCTTTTGAGGCTTTTACACCCCCCTCTATTGGCACATGCCCCTACATAGTCCCAACGTGCATCCAGGATACCATTCCAGTCCCCCACTAAAAGCAAGGAGCGGGACGTTCCCAGAAAAGTTTCCAGACGTTGGAAGTATTCCAGCCGCGCTGCCCAAAAAGGGGCGTACACAGCTATTAGTCTAAGGGCTCCACTTTCACTACTGCCGACGTCTAAAACCACCAGTCGACCCTCCGGGTCCAGGTGCACCTTCTGTATGGCGAGGCCCAGGTGTTTTCGCAGCAGAACGACAACTCCACCCCCACCCCCCGGTTGACAGAGAGATGCGAAGATCTCAAAGTCGTCGAAGAGGGGCGCCAGTTGGTGCTCGCTGCTGATCCTGGACTCGCAAATAGCCATTACATCCATTCTATGTGACCTGAGATCGTTTAAAAGTTTGCCTTGTTTCCAAGACAGTCCCAGGCCACGTACATTCAGAAACCCAACTCTTATATCAGCCATGTTGGTTAAAAGAGGAAGGACCTACCTGTTCGGCTCCTGAGGAGCAGGTTGCACAATATCCATGGGCGTATTGGAGGGGTTGTTTGGTGGGGTGTTGTTCTGTGGTGGAGTGGGGGTGTTTGGTGAGGTGTGGGTGGGGAAACGTTTCAAGAGGACGCGGTTATAGGGTCGAGTACATGTTTTCCCCACGTCCTCAGGAAAGTTCTCTCTTAGTTTTGCATAGGTGTCCATTGGGAGTCTTATCATTTTTAAATGCGGTTTGTTGGCCGCGCTTGCAAAGAATTGCCCTTCAGTTTCCACCAAAGGGTCTTTGTGTATTGTTTTTACTAGTTCTTTGTTATTTGTGTTAATGTATGTATACTGTTTTATTTGTGTTGTGTTTGTTTGTTGTTCTTGTGTGTGCTTACGTTTTGTTGTATGTGTTATGTTTTGGGGTGGGGCGGATTTTGTTTGTTCTGTTTGTTTTGTTTTTGTTGGTGGTTGTGTGTTTGTTTCGTTTATGTTCGAGTGGTGCTTTCTTTTTTTCCTTTTTACAGGTTGGAAGGGTTCCCCCTCTTCGTCACTAGGTGCCGTTTCCGCTGGGTCCTCGTCCGTGCTGTTGGGTAGTGGTGTATTTTGGGGTTTTGTTGTATTTGTGTGTGTTTTGGGAGTTGTTTTGGGTGGGGCCGTGTCTTGTGTTATTTTTCCCTGTTGTTTTTGTTGTTGTTGTGGTGGTGGTGGTGGAGGTGGTGGTGGTGGTGGTGGTGGCGGTGGTGGTGTGTGGGGTGTAGGCAAAAGAGCCTTTTTTTTTGTCAATTGAGGACAAGCAGCCCTTAGATGACCCCTGCTTGAACAGTAGTAACATATGGGCCTCCTACCCTCGGCTGAAATATATATAAATGTTTCTCCATCGAGGGACACCCTCTGTGGTATTCTAGCGATTCGTTCTGGTCTCATTTGGACCAGAACCTCCACGCTCAAACCGCCGAAAACGTCTGTGGTGACTTCTCCTACTGAGAGGATTCCGTCCTCGTCTTCTAAAAATCCTGTTAGTACCCAGGAAATGCATGCATTTGGCCGGATTCCGGAGACCCTTATCTTCTGCGTTCTTTTCCCTAAATATGTGGGGAAAAATGTATATATCTTGGAAACAATTGGTGCCACAGAGTATTTCCTGGCCGTCAATTGATCCTTCATTAGGACCGTTATATTCCCATAGAGTGGCCCTTTTTGTATGAACGATATATCACTCCACACATTTTTTAGGACCAGCTCAATCTCTTTTTGGGATAATTGAGTTGGTTTCCTTGTTATGTTGGAAATTGTTCTGAAAGATATCGTTCTTAGCGTCGTGTCTCTTTTGATTTCTTGTGGGGAGGTGATTGTGAAGTCTCCTCCTTCTTTGAAAGTTACATACTGTTTCGCTTCCTTCATCTTTTCTCTCAGAGTTGTAATGTCCAGTTGCTTGCAGGTTTGTGTTTTCCGGACCGCCTGTGCAAAGGAGGTACCAGTAGTGGGTTCACTTTGTTTGGTGTTATCGTTATTTTTTCCTTGGTTGGTGTTGTGACTATTGCTGTTATTGTCGTTGATGTTTTTGTCTGCGTTTATGTGACTTTCTGGGTTTTCACCCATTTCTACAAATTTTTCTTTTAATTCCGTGTTCCATGTTTCTTTTGCAGAAGTGAGGAGGGAAGACTTAGAGCCTTGTGCTTCTAGCTTCTCTGTATCACCTTTCTTAGGGGGCGTGGCTTTCACGTTAGGATGAGATGTGAAAATTCCGTCCATTTCTATTAGTTTGCCGTAATAAATTTTTAACTGGATAATTCGCCCCAAAAAGGGGCGAAAATAAATAAACTCAAAGTTTGACGACCAAGGCAAGGGGTTAACGTATATTACAGTATAAAAAAATTAATAAAAACTCACTTTTTGAGTAAGTAAATCCGACTCGGTAGCCGAGCTTGTTCACACACGTCAACACACGTCTCTCGTATACGAGATGTTATGTGAGATATTATGTGAGGTAAAGCCTTTACCATGAACATATAATAGTATATATAGAGTAATGTGAATGTTATGTGAGATAATTATGTGAGGTAAAGCCTTTACCATGAACATATAATAGTATATATAGAGTAATGTGAATGTTATGTGAGATATTATGTGAGGTAAAGTCTTTACCATGAAAATACAATAGTATATATAGAGTAATGTAACTGTTATGTGAGATATTATGTGAGGTAAAGCCTTTACTGTGAAAATACAATAGTATATATAGAGTAATGTAAATGTTATATGAGATATTATGTGAGGTAAAGTCTTTACCATGAAAATACAATAGTATATATAGAGTAATGTAACTGTTATGTGAGATATTATGTGAGGTAAAGTCTTTACCATGAAAATACAATAGTATATATAGAGTAATGTAAATGTTATGTGAGATATTATGTGAGGTAAAGCCTTTACTGTGAAAATATAATAGTATATATAGAGTAATGTGAATGTTATGCGAGATATTATGTGAGGTAAAGCCTTTACTGTGAAAATACAATAGTATATATAGAGTAATGTAAATGTTATGTGAGATATTATGTGAGGTAACGCCTGTACTGTGAAAATATAATAGTATATATAGAGTAATGTAAATGTTAAAGGATTAAATCCTTTAGCATTTAAACTACCCGTGTTTGGCCAGAATTCGCTCACCTCTTTCTATTCAAACTGGCCATAACCAGCTGCTCATAACCCTTTAGCATTTAAACCAGCCATATAGAGCCAGAATTCTCTCACCTCTTTCTGTTCAAACCGGCTGTAACTAGCCACTCATATCGATGTTAAGGTATTGTTCTCAAAATAAATAATATCAAAACCTCATAGATTCAATATTATGTGAGATAAAGCCTTTACCACAAAAATACAATAGTAAATGATAAAGGGTTAATTAAATCGTTCAATGTGTCCTAATTAAATAACTGAATAATCACCATTGAAACTGATGGAGATCCTTTTGTTTGTTTTTTTTTGTTTTTGTATTTTTTAAAGTCCCCCCCCCCCCCTCTGCACTTATTCCCACCACTGGTTCTCTTTAGGTCAAATTATTGAAATCTTGAGAGTTAATCCTTAGAGATAAAGGGAACAGGTTTAAACTTGACCAACAGCAGCACCTACAACAACAACAACAGCAACACCAACAACAACAACAGCAATGACAACAACAATGACGACAGCAACAACAACAGCAACACCAACAACACCAACAATGACAACAACAACAACAGCAACACAAACAACAACAACAACAATGACAACAACAACAGCAACACCAACAACAACAGCAATGACAACAACAATGACAACAACAACAACACCAACAGCAGTAATGACAATAACAGCAACAACAACAGTGACAACAACAGCAATGTCAACAACAACAGCAACACCAACAACAGCAATGACAACAACGACAACAATAACAGCAACACCAACAACAACAACAGCAACAACAACAACAATGACAACAACACCACCACCAACAACAACAGCAATGACGACAACAACAACAGTAATGACAACAACAACAACAACAGGTGTCCTATAATAAATGCAATAGCACATGAAACATTCAATACAATTTTCAAATTAGGTGTGCCATATACCAAGCCAAACGGGTCACATACGGCCCACAAAGTCACATACAGCCCACGACCCACATATGGCACACAAAGTCACATACAGCCCACATACAGCCCACGACCCACATATGGCACACAAAGTCACATACAGCCCACGACCCACATATGGCACACAAAGTCACATACAGCCCACATACAGCCCACGACCCACATATGGCACACAAAGTCACATACAGCCCACGACCCACATATGGCACACAAAGTCACATACAGCCCACATACAGCCCACGACCCACATATGGCACACAAAGTCACATACAGCCCACATACAGCCCACGACCCACATATGGCACACAACGTCACATACAGCCCACGACCCACATATGGCACACAAAGTCACATACAGCCCACGACCCACATACGGCCCACAAAGTCACATACAGCCCACATACCGCCCACGACCCACATATGGCACACAAAGTCACATACAGCCCACGACCCACATATGGCACACAAAGTCACATACAGCCCACGACCCACATATGGCACACAAAGTCACATACAGCCCACGACCCACATATGGCACACAAAGTCACATACAGCCCACGACCCACATATGGCCCACAAAGTCACATACAGCCCACATACAGCCCACGACCCACATATGGCACACAAAGTCACATACAGCCCACGACCCACATATGGCACACAAAGTCACATACAGCCCACGACCCACATATGGCACACAAAGTCACATACAGCCCACGACACACATATGGCCCACAAAGTCACATACAGCCCACATACAGCCCACGACCCACATATGGCACACAAAGTCACATACAGCCCACATACAGCCCACGACCCACATATGGCACACAAAGTCACATACAGCCCACGACCCACATATGGCACACAAAGTCACATACAGCCCACGACCCACATATGGCACACAAAGTCACATACAGCCCACGACCCACATATGGCACACAAAGTCACATACAGCCCACATACAGCCCACGACCCACATATGGCCCACAAGGTCACATACAGCCCACGACCCACATATGGCACACAAAGTCACATACAGCCCACATACAGCCCACGACCCACATATGGCACACAAAGTCACATACAGCCCACGACCCACATATGGCACACAACGTCACATACAGCCCACATACAGCCCACGACCCACATATGGCACACAAAGTCACATACAGCCCACGACCCACATATGGCACACAAAGTCACATACAGCCCACGACCCACATATGGCACACAAAGTCACATACAGCCCATATACAGCCCACGACCCACATATGGCACACAAAGTCACATACAGCCCACGACCCACATATGGCACACAACGTCACATACAGCCCACGACCCACATATGGCACACAACGTCACATACAGCCCACGACCCACATATTGCACACAAAGTCACATACAGCCCACGACCCACATATGGCACACAAAGTCACATACAGCCCACATACAGCCCACGACCCACATATGGCACACAAAGTCACATACAGCCCACATACAGCCCACGACCCACATATGGCACACAAAGTCACATACAGCCCACGACCCACATATGGCACACAAAGTCACATACAGCCCACGACCCACATATGGCACACAAAGTCACATACAGCCCACATACAGCCCACGACCCACATATGGCCCACAAGGTCACATACAGCCCACGACCCACATATGGCACACAAAGTCACATACAGCCCACATACAGCCCACGACCCACATATGGCACACACAGTCACATACAGCCCACATACAGCCCACGACCCACATATGGCACACAAAGTCACATACAGCCCACGACCCACATATGGCACACAAAGTCACATACAGCCCACATACAGCCCACGACCCACATATGGCACACAAAGTCACATACAGCCCATATACAGCCCACGACCCACATATGGCACACAAAGTCACATACAGCCCACGACCCACATATGGCACACAACGTCACATACAGCCCACGACCCACATATGGCACACAACGTCACATACAGCCCACGACCCACATATGGCACACAAAGTCACATACAGCCCACGACCCACATATGGCACACAACGTCACATACAGCCCACGACCCACATATGGCACACAAAGTCACATACAGCCCACGACCCACATATGGCACACAAAGTCACATACAGCCCACGACCCATATATGGCACACAAAGTCACATACAGCCCACATCCAGCCCACGACCCACATATGGCACACAAAGTCACATACAGCCCACGACCCACATATGGCACACAAAGTCACATACAGCCCACGACCCACATATGGCACACAACGTCACATACAGCCCACGACCCACATATGGCACACAACGTCACATACAGCCCACGACCCACATATGGCACACAAAGTCACATACAGCCCACGACCCACATATGGCACACAACGTCACATACAGCCCACGACCCACATATGGCACACAAAGTCACATACAGCCCACATCCAGCCCACGACCCACATATGGCACACAAAGTCACATACAGCCCACGACCCACATATGGCACACAAAGTCACATACAGCCCACATACAGCCCACGACCCACATATGGCACACAAAGTCACATACAGCCCACGACCCACATATGGCACACAGTCACATACAGCCCACGACCCACATATGGCACACAAAGTCACATACAGCCCACATACAGCCCACGACCCACATATGGCACACAAAGTCACATACAGCCCACGACCCACATATGGCACACAACGTCACATACAGCCCACGACCCACATATGGCACACAAAGTCACATACAGCCCACATACAGCCCACGACCCACATATGGCACACAACGTCACATACAGCCCACGACCCACATATGGCACACAAAGTCACATACAGCCCACGACCCACATATGGCACACAAAGTCACATACAGCCCACGACCCACATATGGCACACAAAGTCACATACAGCCCACGACCCACATATGGCACACAAAGTCACATACAGCCCACATACGGCCCACGACCCACAAAGTCACATACGGTCCACGAGCCAAAGTTTCTCCATGACTGCATGAGAACATTGGATAAAATACTTTACAGCATTAGTTTTGGTTCTTTATATTCTGAGGTCAAGCCCTGCCATGGTTAACATAACCTTTGAGGTCAAACCCTGCCACGGTTAACATAACCTTTGAGGTCAAACCCTGCCACGGTTAACATAACCTTTGAGGTCAAACCCTGCCACGGTTAACATAACCTTTGAGGTCAAACCCTGCCACGGTTAACATAACCTTTGAGGTCAAACCCTGCCATCGTTAACATAACCTTTGAGGTCAAACCCTGCCCCGGTTAACATAACCTTTGAGGTCAAACCCTGCCACAGTTAACATAACCTTTGAGGTCAAACCCTGCCATCGTTAACATAACCTTTGAGGTCAAACCCTGCCACGGTTAACATAACCTTTGAGGTCAAACCCTGCCACGATTAACATAACCTTTCGTCTTTCTGAGTTAAATAAAATAATATACCAACTAAATACTGGGGTTGATATAATTGGCTTTCTCCTCCTCCTATAAATTGCTGGGCTCTGTGCCTGAATTATAAATTGTTATATAGAATTTATGTTAGGTGAGGCTTTTGTCTGCTATTGATGGCATGTAACCCAGGACAACCTGTTTCATGGTTGAGTGCTTGGCAACTAAACTAGCTCCCCCACCAGACCAGGGTCTGGTGAGTAGACTAGCCTTCTGTCTGCTATTGGTGGCATGTCACCCAGGACAACCTGTGTCATGGTTGAGGGTTGGTGACTAAATTAGCCCCCCCCCCCCTCCCCCTCCCCATCAGACCCTAGTCTGGTAAAGTCAGGTTTCTGTCTGCTACTGATACCATGTAACCCAGTACAACCTACTTCATAGTTGAGGGTTGGTGACTAAACCAGCTTCCCCACAAGACCCTGGTCTGGTAAAGTCAGGTTTCTGTCTGCTACTGATACCATGTAACCCAGTACAAAGTACTTCATGGTGGAGTGGATGGTGATTAAATTGCTCCCCTACCACCACCAGACCCTGGTCAGGTCAGGTCAGG
>CAXHJY010000090.1:55000-57500 GCA_964016885.1 Eledone cirrhosa
TGGGTAGGTGCTGGCCTTGTGCCAAATGTAGAAACAATTATATATATATATATATATATATATATATATACCATTCGTCAACACCTAGTTTTCTAAGAGCCCACCAGATAATGGAGCGGGGGGACTCTGTCGAAGGCTTTCTCCAAGTCGACAAAAGCTAAGTAGAGGGGTTTACCTTTAGCTAGGTACTTCTCCTGCCAGACAGTCCTATGCGAGCAAGACAATCACTCTTGCCTCAAGTGGGAATACCCCCGTCCAAACCCATGCAAGCGTGGAACACGGACGTTAAACGTTGATGATGATGATGATATATATATGTACATACACACATACACAGATACACGCATATAATTACATACATGCACACATACATACACACACACATACACAGATACACTAACTGCTGCATTATTTCCACCACCACACACTACACCACACACTAACCAAACAACACCCCAACACACCACACAACACTACACCATACCACACCACAAACACCAACCAAACAACACTACACCACAACACACCACAACACAATATATATATATATGTATATATATATATAAATATATGCAACACACCACACCACACTACATCACACCACACCAAACAACACCACTCCACAACACAACACCACTCCACAACACAACACAACACTACTCCACACTACACCACACAGCACACCAAACCACACAACTCAACTCAACTCCACACCACACTACACCACAACACACCACAACACCACAACACACCACAATACACCACCACACACCACACCACCACGCACCACACTACACCACCACGCACCACACTACACCACAACACACCACCACACACCACCACACCACACAACACCACAACACACCACCACACCACACCACACTACACCACCACGCACCACACTACACCACAACACACCACCACACACCACACAACACCACAACACACCACCACACCACACCACAATACACCACAACACACCACCACACACCACACTACACCACCACGCACCACACTACACCACACTACACCACAACACACACCACACCACACCACACCACACCACACCACACCACCACGCACCACACTACACCACAATACACCACCACACCACACCACCACGCACCACACTACACCACAATACACCACCACACACCACACCACACAACACCACAATACACCACAACACACCACCACACTACACGACAACACACCGCCACACACCACACCACACTACACCACAACACACACAACACCACACCACAACACAACACACCACACCACACCACCACGCACCACACTACACCACAACACACCGCCACACACCACACCACACACCACACACCACACCACACACCACACCACACTACACCACAACACACTGCCACACACAACACCACAACACACCACACCACACCACACCACACCACACTACACCACCACGCACCACACTACACCACAATACACCACCACACACCACACACCACACCACACAACACCACAATACACCACAACACACCACCACGCACCACACTACACCACAACACACCACAACACACCACACTACACCACACCGCCACGCACCACACTACACCACAACACACTACACCACAACACCACGCACCACACTACACCACAACACACCACACAACACCACAACACACCACAATACCACACTACACCACAACACACCACACCATACAACACCACAATACACCACAACACACCACACCACACCACACCACACCACACCACACCACACCACACCACACCACACCACACCACACCACACCACACCACACCACAATACACCACAACACACCACACAACACAATACCACAATACACCACAATACACCACAATACACCACAACACACCACACTACACCACACCGCCACGCACCACACTACACCACAACACACTACACCACACACCACACTACACCACAACACACAACACGCCACGCACCACACTACACCACAACACACCACAACACAACACACCACAATACACCACAACACACCACACAACACCACAACACACCACAACACACCACAATACACCACAACACACGACACAACACCACAATACACCACAACACACCATACCAAACATTTGTTCTGCTGCTGTATTCAACTGATATATAAAACCTGATTCAGAAATAGATACTAGAAAGCAGATCTGTGATCTCTGATCAAATATCACATATTCCAGCTTTGCTCAACATAATTTAATAATCCAATCTGTAATCTCACAACAGAAGGTCAGCCACATCCCAAACTTCCATTTCTTAACCTAATATTTAGAAATCATAAAAAGATATCCTTAATCTTAATTTTTAATTCAATTTTAATTTTTTTCGCTGTCAGGTTTTTTCTGTTTTTTGGAGGGTGTTTTTTTTTTCGTGGGGTGGTGCAGCAGGTTTTTACCAAATTGTTTTAGCATTTTATTGTTTTTGTGTTTTATTTTACATAATATTTTATTTTTTTTATTTATTTGT
>CAXHJY010000090.1:70000-77500 GCA_964016885.1 Eledone cirrhosa
TGTGTGTTATAATTGCCCTGTTGACCTACTATACTAAAGGGCTTCACTGATAGGGTCATGTGTGTTATAATTGCCCAGTTGACCTACTATACTAAAGGGCTTCACTGATAGGGTCATGTGTGTTATAATTGCCCAGTTGACCTACTATACTAAAGGGCTTCACTGATAGGGTCATGTGTGTTATAATTGCCCAGTTGACCTACTATACTAAAGGGCTTCACTGATAGGGTTATGTGTTATAATTGCCCAGTTGACCTATACTAAAGGGCTTCACTGATAGGGTTATGTGTGTTATAATTGCCCAGTTGACCTATACTAAAGGGCTTCACTGATAGGGTTATGTGTTATAATTACCCAGTTGACATATACTAAAGGGCTTCACTGATAGGGTTATGTGTGTTATAATTGCCCAGTTGACCTATACTAAAGGGCTTCACTGATAGGGTTATGTGTGTTATAATTGCCCAGTTGACCTACTATACTAAAGGGCTTCACTGATAGGGTCATGTGTGTTATAATTGCCCAGTTGACCTATAGTAAAGGGCTTCACTGATAGGGTTATGTGTGTTATAATTGCCCAGTTGACCTACTATACTAAAGGGCTTCACTGATAGGGTCATGTGTGTTATAATTGCCCAGTTGACCTATAGTAAAGGGCTTCACTGATAGGGTTATGTGTGTTATAATTGCCCAGTTGACCTACTATACTAAAGGGCTTCACTGATAGGGTTATGTGCGTTATAATTGCCCAGTTGACCTATAGTAAAGGGCTTCACTGATAGGGTTATGTGTGTTATAATTTCCCAATTGACCTATACTAAAGGACTTCACTGATAGGGTCATGTGTGTTATAATTGCCCAGTTGACCTATACTAAAGGGCTTCACTGATAGGGTTATGTGTGTTATAATTTTCCAATTGACCTATACTAAAGGACTTCACTGATAGGGTCATGTGTGTTATAATTGCCCAGTTGACCTATACTAAAGGGCTTCACTGATAGGGTTATGAGTGTTATAATTGCCCAGTGGACCTATACTAAAGGGCTTCACTGATAGGGTCATGTGTGTTATAATTTCCCAGTTGACCTATACTAAAGGGCTTCACTGATAGGGTTATGTGTTATAATTGCCCAGTTGACCTATACTAAAGGGCTTCACTGATAGGGTTATGTGTGTTATAATTGCCCAGTTGACCTATACTAAAGGGCTTCACTGATAGGGTTATGTGTTATAATTACCCAGTTGACCTATACTAAAGGGCTTCACTGATAGGGTTATGTGTGTTATAATTGCCCAGTTGACCTATACTAAAGGGCTTCACTGATAGGGTTATGTTTGTTATAATTGCCCAGTTGACCTACTATACTAAAGGGCTTCACTGATAGGGTCATGTGTGTTATAATTGCCCAGTTGACCTATAGTAAAGGGCTTCACTGATAGGGTTATGTGTGTTATAATTGCCCAGTTGACCTACTATACTAAAGGGCTTCACTGATAGGGTCATGTGTGTTATAATTGCCCAGTTGACCTATAGTAAAGGGCTTCACTGATAGGGTTATGTGTGTTATAATTGCCCAGTTGACCTACTATACTAAAGGGCTTCACTGATAGGGTTATGTGCGTTATAATTGCCCAGTTGACCTATAGTAAAGGGCTTCACTGATAGGGTTATGTGTGTTATAATTTCCCAATTGACCTATACTAAAGGACTTCACTGATAGGGTCATGTGTGTTATAATTGCCCAGTTGACCTATACTAAAGGGCTTCACTGATAGGGTTATGTGTGTTATAATTTCCCAATTGACCTATACTAAAGGACTTCACTGATAGGGTCATGTGTGTTATAATTGCCCAGTTGACCTATACTAAAGGGCTTCACTGATAGGGTTATGTGTGTTATAATTTCCCAATTGACCTATACTAAAGGACTACACTGATAGGGTCATGTGTGTTATAATTGCCCAGTTGACCTATACTAAAGGGCTTTACTGATAGGGTCATGTGTGTTATAATTTCCCAGTTGACCTATACTAAAGGGCTTCACTGATAGGGTTATGTGTGTTATAATTGCCCAGTTGACCTATACTAAAGGGCTTCACTGATAGGGTTATGTGTGTTATAATTTCCCAGTTGACCTACTATACTAAAGGGCTTCACTGATAGGGTTATGTGTGTTATAATTGCCCAGTTGACCTACTATACTAAAGGGCTTCACTGATAGGGTCAGGTGTGTTATAATTTCCCAGTTGACCTATACTAAAGGGCTTCACTGATAGGGTTATGTGTGTTATAATTGCCCAGTTGACCTACTATACTAAAGGGCTTCACTGATAGGGTCATGTGTGTTATAATTTCCCAGTTGACCTATACTAAAGGGCTTCACTGATAGGGTCATGTGTGTTATAATTTCCCAGTTGACCTACTATACTAAAGGGCTTCACTGATAGGGTTATGTGTGTTATAATTGCCCAGTTGACCTACTATACTAAAGGGCTTCACTGATAGTGTCATGTGTGTTATAATTGCCCAGTTGACCTATACTAAAGGGGTTCACTGATAGGGTTATGTGTGTTATAATTGCCCAGTTGACCTATACTAAAGGGGTTCACTGATAGGGTTATGTGTGTTATAATTGCCCAGTTGACCTATACTAAAGGGGTTCACTGATAGGGTTATGTGTGTTATAATTTCCCAGTTGACCTATACTAAAGGGCTTCATTGATAGGGTCATGTGTGTTATAATTGCCCAGTTGACCTATACTAAAGGGCTTCACTGATAGGGTCATGTGTGTTATAATTGCCCAGTTGACCTACTATACTAAAGGGCTTCACTGATAGCGTCATGTGTGTTATAATTTCCCAGTTGACCTATACTAAAGGGGTTCACTGATAGGGTCATGTGTGTTATAATTGCCCAGTTGACCTATACTAAAGGGCTTCACTGATAGGGTTATGTGTGTTATAATTTCCCAGTTGACCTATACTAAAGGGCTTCACTGATAGGGTTATGTGTGTTATAATTTCCCAGTTGACCTATACTAAAGGGCTTCACTGATAGGGTTATGTGTGTTATAATTGCCCAGTTGACCTATACTAAAGGGCTTCACTGATAGGGTTATGTGTGTTATAATTTCCCAGTTGGCCTATACTAAAGGGCTTCACTGATAGGGTTATGTGCGTTATTATAATTTCCCAGTTCCATGTTATGGAAAGAATCTTTGGAATTGTGCTTAATAAATATTAATTGTTTCTACTTTAGGCACAAGGCCAGCAATTACCCCAGTGCATTACTGGTACTTTATTTTATCGACCCCGTAAGGATGAAAGGCAAAGTCAACCTTGGCGGGATTTGAACTCAGATCGTAAAGGGACGTAACTATGCTGGAAAGCATGGCGTCCGACCCTCTACCGATACTGCCAATGGCCTTAATAGTGGTTCCAATGTTCAAAAGGGGCCCGCTGATGGAATATGTTGCACACCCCTAGTTTAGAGCATCTGGCCTCTGATGAAAGACCATCCAGTTGTGACCATCATTTCTTTTCAGGAATTGGACAACTATTCATTGTGCATCAATTATATATTATGCAATATACTACAGTATTTAGGTTATCCAATATACCTGATCAATCAAATTAGTTGTCAAGATCTCAGAATCAATCAATTACCAAGTGAGATGGAACTCATCAGATCAGACCAAGGAAACAATATTTCCATTGGTCTTTCCATTGTTGATACTAGCTACTATCTACCGGTCGCAACACCTAGTAGAAAGAGCAACATGAAATAAAGTGTCTTGCTCAAGGTAATAACAACAGCCAGACCAGGAATTGAACTATCTAACCCCTAAGCCACACACCTTCACTATATCCTTACATTTTAATTTAATCAATAATTTCCCAACCATAATTAAGTTGTGTTTAGATCATCAGTCGGTTTTAATGTGGCCTCTAATCAAAGACAATCCAGTTGTGACCATCATTTCTTTTTAAAAATTATATAATCGTGGATTATACATCAATTATACATTATCCAATGTATTATATTATCTAGATTCTCCCATATACCTAGTAAAATGGTGATGCCCCAGCATGGCCTCATCCTCTTGGCTGGAACATGTAATAGAGTAATATTGATCAATTGAATTAATCACCAAGAACCCAAACATTAATCAATTACCAAGTGAGATGGAACTCATCAGATCAGACCAAAGAAACAATATTTCCATTGGTCTTTCCATTGCTGATACTATCTATTATCTACCGGTCGCAACACCTAGTAGAAAGAGCAACATGAAATAAAGTGTCTTGCTCAAGGACATAACACATCACCCTGACCAGGAATCGAACTCACAACCTCACGATTGTGAATCAAATTCTCTAACCACCAATATAACCAACAGATACAAAACAGATATATAGTTTTCTTATTCTTGTGACGCCAAACTCCACCAGTTGCAGACTGCACATCAACATGTGATATCTCTCTCTCCACAAAGTTTGATCACCAACAGCAGAGTTCAAAGAGTAAAGATCAAGTCCAGTCCATAAGTTGACATTGTCAAGCCATCGTTTTGGCTGCTGGCCTCTACTTCTCTCACCAGCCAACCATCCTTCCAGGCATAACCTACTCACACCACGAGTTGATCTTTTTATATGACCATATAGTTTGAGTACTCTTGACTTGACAATTGATGTAATTGGTCTAAGTCTGGTAATGTTGAGCAGCTCACTGATACAGATACAGTTGCTGAGCCGCTTGCCAGTCATAAGTCTCATGATGTGGTTCTGAAATGTAGAGAGCTTCTGAAGTGACCTTGTCGTCCAATTAACACAGTCAAGACCATATAACACAACTGGTAGGATGTAAGTATCAAAGATCTTAGCCTTCAAATGACATATAGTTACTTGTAACTTAACCCTTTAACATTTACATTACTCTATATATACTATGGTATTTTCATGGTAAACACTTTGTCTCACATAATATCGAATCTATGAGCTTTTTATATTATTTATTTTGAGAACAATTCCTTAACATAAGTATGAATGGCCAGTTACAGCTGGTTTGAACAGAAAGGTGAGAGAGTTCTGGCAGGATATGGCCGGTTTAAATGCTAACGGGTTAAATAACAAACCATTATTGTGAGGTGGGGTTTAGTTGATCATGTCATCTTTAATATTTAATTCTAAAGTCTGTCTTGAGCCCAGAGATTCATCAGTTTGCAGTGGAGGGAGCAGACTGTGGTGGGGTGGAGCAGGCTGTGGAGGGGTGGGGGAGCAGTTTTGGGTGATGGGATGGGAACAGATTGGTGGAGGAGCAAGTTTGGGTGATGTGGAGGGGTCAGGCTGAGGTGGTGGCGGAGGGAGCAGGTTTGGGCGATGGGGTGGGAGCAGGCTGGGATGGAGGGAGCAGACTAGAGTGTGGAGGGAGGGGAGCAAACTGGATTGGGGGGGGGGGGGGGGTACACTTTGCAGTGGGGAGCAGGCTAGGGTGTTGAGGGTGCAGGGTTGGGTGAGGTGAGGTGAACTGGGGTGGGGAATAGATTTGGATACAAAAAATCCATCATCTGTCTGGTCAATATCTTATGCGGTCATCTTTCTGCAGACACAGTTCAATGCTCAATGCACCAGCCCATTTACCCACCACCACTACCGCCACCGCCACCCCCTCTCTCTACAGAACCGCCACCGCCACCCCTTCCCCCCTCTCTCTACAGATGAACTCTCCTAATTGATACCAACCAATCAATCAATACTTCTTTATCTCATGCAAGTATGATAAATATTGTGAATTAGGTGTAGATTTGTGATTAGCTTCTTCCGACTGTTCAATAAGTACAGTTTTATTATGTTGTTGTTGTTGTTGTTGTGGATGGGGTGCGGTGAGAGAGGAGGAGATATTATTGTTTTTATGGGAGGGGGCGATATTGTTCTTTTTTTTTCTTTTCTTCCTTCTTTTTAGGGGGAAGAGTGAGTGTATTGTTTTTTATGAGGGGGTATTATTATTCTGGCAGTATCGATAGAGCGTTGGACAACATGCTGTGAGGCATAGAGTTACGTCCCTTTACGGTCTGAGTTCAAGTCCCGCCGAGGTTAACTTTGCTTTTCATCCTTAGGATTGGCAGTATCGGTAGAGAGTTGGACGCCATGCTTTGTAGCATAGAGTTACGCCCCTTTATGATCTGAGTTCAAATCCCGCCGAGGTTAACTTTTCCTTTCATCCTTACGAGGTCGATAAAATAAAGTACCAGTAATGTACTGCGGTAATTGCTGGCCTTGTGCCAAAAGTAGAAACAATTGTTATTATTATTATTATTATTATTATTAGGGCAGTGGATTGGCAGTATCAGTAGAGGGTCGGACGCCATGCTTTCCAGCATAGAGTTATGGCCCTTTACGATTTGAGTTCAAATCCTGCCGAGGTTGACTTTGCCTTTCATCCTTACAGGGTTGATAAAATAAAGTACCAGTAATGCACTGGGTAATTGCTGGCCTTGTGCCTAAAGTAGAAACAATTATTATTATTATTAGGGCAGTGGATTGGCAGTATCGGTAGAGGGTTGGATGCCATGCTTAGCAGCATAGAGTTATGTCCCTTTACGTTCTGAGTTCAAATCCCGCCAAGATTAACTTTGCCTTTCATCCTTACGAGGTCGATAAAATAAAATACCAGTCACGCACTGGAGTCGATTTAATCGACTTTCCCCTCCCCCAAAATTGCTGGCCTTGTGCCTATATAAGAAACCATTATAGGTATTGTTTCTGTCTTCATCATCTACATTTGGGTTATTTCTATCTCTAGATCTTTATATTTGGATGATTTCTTCATTTACTTGATGGATATATTGTCATCTGTGGTGATAGACATATTATTATTATTTTTTATATATATATATTTTTTTTTTGTGAAGAAGTTATTACTGGTTTGCTTGGAGAAGAAAGAAAAAGAGAGGGGAGACATACTCGTGGCCTTTATGGACCCCTATGTAACCAATGAGATTAAAAACAGCAAATTGAAGGGGCTACTTTGAAATGCACTTGACTACATCATACATTATACTTATATATATATTGCAAGGTTTTTGATATGAAATCGTGTGTTGAAACAAATATCGTTATTTGGAGAATGAGGTTAGCTGGACATGCTCACCAATATCCAGAGTTGACACTGCACTTAGTGCTCCTGTGGGAGCCCCTGCATGGACACACTGGAAGAGGAAGACCAAGGTTAATGTATGTTGATGCCCTAAGGACAGACACTGGTCTGTTGGAGACGCAGGACATGGCAGCGATAATGAGGGACAGAGACCGCTGGAGAGAACTCGTCCATGGATCTCGGGAATTTTACCCGCCCTAGATAAATAGATAGATATTGTTATAATATTGCCGATCAGTGAGTGTGTTTTATTATTATTTCTGGCAATATTATAACACTATGACCCTCCCCCAATATAACAATATATATATATATATATAATATAGTACAGTAGAGATGTAG
>CAXHJY010000090.1:85000-86990 GCA_964016885.1 Eledone cirrhosa
GTAGCAGGCAAAAGCCTGACCAGACCAGAGTCTGGTGGGGGAGCTGGTTTAGTCACTGACCACTCCCCCATGAAGTAGGGTGTACCGGGTTACATGGTAACGGTAGCAGGCAAAAGCTTGACCAGACCAGAGTCTGGTGGGGGAGCTGGTTTAGTCACCGACCACTCCCCCATGAAGTAGGGTGTACCGGGTTACATGGTAACAGTAGCAGGCAAAAGCCTGACCAGACCAGAGTCTGGTGGGGGAGCTGGTTTAGTCACTGACCACTCCCCCATGAAGTAGGGTGTACCGGGTTACATGGTAACGGTAGCAGGCAAAAGCTTGACCAGACCAGAGTCTGGTGGGGGAGCTGGTTTAGTCACCGACCACTCCCCCATGAAGTAGGGTGTACCGGGTTACATGGTAACAGTAGCAGGCAAAAGCCTGACCAGACCAGAGTCTGGTGGGGGAGCTGGTTTAGTCACTGACCACTCCCCCATGAAGTAGGGTGTACCGGGTTACATGGTAACAGTAGCAGGAAAAAGCCTGACCAGACCAGAGTCTGGTGGGGGAACTGGTTTAGTCACTGACCACTACCAAATTTCCACTGTCACTGCCTCTGTCTCCCTCACTCACCCCATCTCTCACTATTATGAGCAAATGGGGGTCCACACGCTGGTCGCCCCAGGGCCCATGCAGACTGAATGGAGAAGGCGTTTTCCCAGAGGATGGTGAGAGAGACGCATTGGAAGAACCATTCCACCATACAATTCTGAGCTGAATACCCTATCCACAAAGCCACCTGCTTTCACATAAATAAGTCTAAAGTCTTAAGTCATGAAAGGCTCGTTAGACTTGTGCTTATTACGGTTTCATGGCATGAAGCGACTGAGAGTACAAGATTCTCCACTGGACAGGACGCCAGTCCATCGCAAGGTTAGAGTCTCTCTCAAGCCCCGAGGCTCATCAGGCGAGTGCTTATCCTGGTTTTTATGGCATGAAGTGACTGAGAGTACAAGATTCTCCACTGGACAGGACGCCAGTCCATCGCAAGGTTAGAGTCTCTCTCAAGCCCCGAGGCTCATCAGGCAAGTGCTTATCCTGGTTTTTATGGCATGAAGTGACTGAGAGTACAAGATTCTCCACTGGACAGGACGCCAGTCCATCGCAAGGTTAGAGTCTCTCTCAAGCCCTGAGGCTCATCAGGCAAGTGCTTATCCTGGTTTTTATGGCATGAAGTGACTGAGAGTAGAAGGCCTCCATCACCACTGGACAGGACACCAGTCCATTGCAGAGTTAAACTCCCAGCTATTGCTGGTACTCATTTCCATACTGGAGCAACGTGAAATGAAATGAAATGTTTTGCTCAAGAGCACAACGCACAACCCAGCCCTGAAGTTGAACCCATGACAGTATGATTGTAAGTCCAACACCCTTACCACTAGGCCACACGTTTTCATATAAATAAGGTGTATTTAATTAGAAATCTGGTAAGAAAAGTGTTAATTATGCGCTGAACTCTCAGGATATGTAAATAAGATGTATCTAATTATGATAGGGTTAGTTATAGTGCCTCGTTAATGAGCTTAATAGTGAGAGATGAACAAGAGTTAAGTATGTTTGGCAAGGCAATATCGCAACAATGGACATAGTCTCGCAGTATTATTGAGACGAGACAAAAAGCCATAATTCTACAGATTGGAACGGTAATTCTAACTGATACCTTATATTATGTTCTCACAATATTCACCTCTCAAAATATGGAAATAAGTATTTTATTGGTATAAAACCACCAACGCACCACCCCGCCGAAAAAAAAAACACACACACACACACACACACACACGCACAAAAACACACCCACCTTCCTAAAAACAAAAATAAAATAAAATAAAATAAGATAAAACACATGGAAAATACAAACATTGAAAATATATTTAAGAAGATAAAAAAACAAACATGCAGAACGAATATTAATAATAATAGTAATAATAAAATAATAATAATAGTA
>CAXHJY010000091.1:0-7500 GCA_964016885.1 Eledone cirrhosa
TAAGGAGTGGATGTTTTATTCTAAACTAACTGGTGAAAGTAAGGGACATGCTTCAAAAGTGATAGATCTCTTCAGCGAAACATTCTCTTCAGTTGGAAGGAGAAAGTAAAAAAAATCCAATGCCAATTGTTAGGGACTCTCAAACATAAGGGAAGAGAATTTCGAGAGTTTGTGAACTAATTTTATAGAAAATGTGAGGATGGGAGTTAATATACAGAGATGTTTCGTTCCTTTCATATACTTCATCAGTAAAGGATAGTCCTCCCATGGTTGCTTTTATCAGTGGACATAAAGTAAGGGCGCTAAGTGCAGGAGAGTTGGCTGCTATTTCTAGCAGATCGTGCCTCTTTGTGTGGATAACAGATAGCCTGTCGGTAATTTCATGGATTCGATACCTGGACTGGCCGGCTAGTTGTGCTCTAGAGCAGGCATGTCAAACGTGCGGCCAGCATAAAAGTATTTTTTTTTACAGCGGACCATGTTTTATCTTCGTAATATCAAATAAAAGAATGTGTTGTAATGTCCGCAGTTAGTTGTGTGTGGTCCTCAGACAACACATATGAGACCCACGTGGCCCTCAGTTTGACATGCCTGCTCTAGAGCAAAAATACTGTATTTCACGTTGCTTTCATTGCCAGGCTTGCTGCCGGCATATTGTACTAGCAATGGAAACACCAATGGAAACAAGGTTTCCTTGGTCGGATCTGGCGATCCCCCCCCCCCTCCTATTTTGTATGTGCGTGCGTGTGTGTGTGTGTGTGTGGCAGAGACATGTTCTTTGGTTAGTATAGAACGGACTAATGAAACCGTAATGTATCTAAATTTCGGAAGTTCAATAAGGACGAGTAAGCAGAACCATATATAAACACACGCACGTGCAAACCAAGATAAATGAAACCGGAAGTTGTTGCTGTTGTTCAGATTAGATCCGTTCAAGGAATAATAAATAGAAAAAAATAGCATATATAAATAAAAAATAAAAGATATGTATGTACTAAGATATGAAGCGTGCAACTAAATATCTAATGTTTCACTTTTCTTATTCTACATACACTACATCACTATTTCTCTCAAACACGCTTCTAAATAACCCTCATGCTGACAACACATACACAAATTATATATATAGTCACACGCAAATATATACATATATATACACACACACACACACACACATATCTGTCTGTGTGTGTGTGTGTGTGTGTGTGTGTGTGTGTGTGTGTGTGTGTGTGTGTGTGTGTGTGTGTGTGTGTGTGTGTGTGTGTGTGTGTGTGTGTGTGTGTGTGTGTGTGCGTGCGCGCGTGTGATTATATATATATATATGAAAAGATTCAGGACCCCGACGGTTGAGCTCCGGCCGTTTCGACAGCTAGATCCGAACATATTACTCACTCTACTACTCCAAGTATCGAGTACTCTGGTGCTTTCGGGTCCATCTGGTATCTTATCACACCCTCTCTGTTATATATATATATAAATATATACACACACATACATACACACATACATACATAGGCACAAAACACCTCAGTGTGCGTATAAATTCTACACCACTGTTTTTGTATTACTCTGGCTTCAGAGACAGCCTAACCCTAACCCTAACGACACACAGAAAAAACCCATAACATTCCGTCACACCTCACTTCACTGTACACCTGATAAAATGATAGAAATCGCCAGCAACAAGTGACCGTCAGAAATGATAGCAGTCAGGTGTGGAAAGCGGCATAAAAGATAGGAGGGAGGCAATAACAATGTGGGAGAAAGAGAGAGAGAGAGATGTGGGGGCATAGAAAGAAGGAGGTGGTGATGTTGGTGAGGACGAAATATATAAAAGGTCTAAAAGTACACGGGGGAGGTCAAGCGAAATGCTTTTCTTTTGCCCCCCTCCCTCTCCCAAAGGAGATAAGTGAGGTCAGTCTTAGGGTATTAGAATCACCAAACCAGTCTAAAGTTTGTATTTTGCTGGTTGAATGGACACACATTATGTTTGATGTATTTACATACGCACGTGCATATATGTATGTATATATACACACACACACACACACACACACACACACATATATATGTATATATGTGAGTGCGTATGTAGTGTTTATATATAATTGTATATACATACATACATGCATAGTGTGCATATATATATATATATATATATATATATACATATATGTGAGTGCGTATGTAGTGTCTATATATAATTGTATATACATACATGCATAGTGTGCGTGTGTGTGTATATATATATACACACACATATATATACATATATATATATATACACACACATATATATACACACATGCACGCACAATAGTCATATATATATATACACGGGAAATATATATATTTCTTTAATCAGAGAGGGTAGGCCTGAGGCTACGACCCATTTCACGGCCTCCTAGATTGGCGTAAGAGAGAGGGAACGTTAAACTGAGGCCTGACCTGAATGCTTACAAAAGAGTGGACAACTAAAGGCATCCAAATCCATGTGAGTAACGGATTAAGTCTCTCTCTCTGAGAGAGAGAGAGAGAGAGAGAGAGAGAGACAGACAGAGAGAGAGACAGAGAGAGAGACAGAGAGAGACAGAGACAGACGTTTCGCATATATATATATATATATATATATATACGAAACGTAAACAAAGTAAACAATAGAGTAAAGATAAATATATCAGTTTAATGCTTGATATAGTACAAAAAGAATCGTAACGTTTCGGATGCAAGTCCTTCGTCAGAAGACAGAAATATAGTGGAAAGTGAGAAAGGGAAAAAAAACGGAAAAAAAAATTTAGGAGAAACAGCACGAGTGTGTTCAGTCACATTTTCCCCCACACTGTTGGCAGTATCGGTAGAGGGTCGGACGCATATCTTTGCAGCATAGAGTTACGGCCCTTTATGATCTAGGTTCAAATCCCGCCGAGGTTAAATTTGCCTTTCATCCTTACGGGGGTCGATAAAATAAAGTACCAGTCACGCACTGGGGTCGATATAATCGACTTTCCACTCTCCCTAAATTGCTGGCCTTGAGCCTATATAAGAAACCACTATTTCGATGTATCGATATAAAATCACAGATCGCTCAGTACTCTTAGTAGGAGCAATATAATCTAGTGTACATGCAAACCTATTCGTATAAAATGGAAGTACGAATATTAATAAAAGAGATGTTGATTGGATACCACTGCTGGGATATTCAGCATGTCCATATAAAGTGGAAATCAAATTATCCACCGGCCACCATACAAAAATACAAACAAAACAAAGCGTATCGTTCGTTCTTTGAACGATATTACTCGTGGCCAAGTGATTCTGGTGTTTGGATCACCTAACATATGCTACAAAGCATTTTGTACGGCGTTCTAATGATTCAACCAATTTACCCCTGCTTCGATGATAGACCTGTTTGATCAGGTCACATTTGGAAATAAGGCGGCAAATCAGCAGAGTCGTTAGAACGTCGGATAGAATGCGGTATTCGTTTCAGATATAAAGAGGAGATGGGCTCTACCAAGTATTAAAAAAACTTGCAGAAAAACGGGTGTAAATATGATACATCAAATAAAATCGTAATTGACAATATACACAGAAATTGAACAAAGCTTATGTTACACTGTCTTCTGTAATCAGTAATCCATGATATATTTTTAAAAAAACAACAGCATTATATATAAACTGCATTAGGAGAAAATTAACGACGGAACTATATGCGATTATAAGTGTTATAATATAACGTTCGCTAACCGGAAGTGTTGACATTTGATAATTTTAAAGAATTGATTTTAAAGATCTTTAAATAAGCTATAACATATATTTAATCAACAACCACGAAATTTAGCACATAAATTATGTAATATTCATTCATTATTTATTCAAAGTAATCCAACTTATTTTACATACGGGGTAAAAAAAATATATTCTGGACGCAATCCCGCAGACCTTCCTTTATTCTAGTTAAGATGCCCCAGAAACGCCGTATGTTAACCCCCTACGACTCCCTCGTGAATTACGGGACTGTGCGTGCTTATCTGGGACTAAGCAGTAACATCATGGTAGAGCCATAGAAAATTACATATGCACATTTACTTTATTATAAATGTGTAATAGTTCTTTCATATTGTAAAATATCAATACAATTTAATTTTTTTAACCTCAATCCACGATCGCTTCTTGACACTGGGAATATTGAAGGCGGATCAAATTGAAAGTATTTCTTTGGAATTTTGTTCCTAGCTTTACCGATTCTGCCCTTTAAATTTTCCTCCTAATAATTGTTTCTATTTTAGGCACAAGGCCAGCAATTACCCAGTGCATTACTGGTACTTTATTTTATCGACCCCGTAAGGATGAAAGGTAAAGTTAACCTCGGCGGGATTTGAACTCAGATCGTAAAGGGATGTAACTATGCTGGAAAGCATGGCGTCCGACCCACTACCGATACTGCCAATCCACCGCCCTTTTCCTCCTAATAATGGTTTCTAATTTAGGCAAAAGGCCAGCAATTTGGGGTGAGAAGAAGTCGATTAAATTGACCGTGGAAGAATGAATGACAACGTTGGCACCGGTTTAATTAGACCGGAGAGTACAAAGAACCGAAAATATACCTATAATATACCATGTTCGACGCTCTTCAGTAGCCTCCTAATAATTATCATTTCTTCAGGATGCACAAGGTCAGAAATGTGAGAGGGAATACTCTAATATATAGATCACTGTACGTGCCGTGCCCGTTATTTATTAAATCGAAACAATGTTGATAACAGTGTAAAATGTCGGAGTGCTGTAAGATATTTTGTCCAACGCTCAAACGGTTTGACCCAACTCCTTGCCTCCTGGTGATACCAATAGTGAGATAATTTAGACATAAAACAACACATTTTAAGGGAGTGTACAGCAGACTATCGTGGCTCCATGACTTGGCTGGCATTTATTACATCAACCAATAAAGTTGACCTCTGCAGGATTTGAAATCAGTATTTAACGGAAACGTAACAAAATATGACCACGTATTTAATCCTACGTTCTGCCGAAACTACACTACTGCTCCTAATAATATAGAAACCTAGTTTATTCCCAACTGCTACAATAAATATCCACACACACACATACTTATAGTATATATAATACTATATGAAAAACAAAGGTTAATTTACACTTTAAATCACGGCAAGCAAGCAAGCGCATACACACAGAAGCTATAACAAATATATCAACTATTTGTAGATAGACTATAAATAAAATAAAAACACACGAAACGAAATAAATACAAGCGAAATATATATATATTGGGTAAAAAGTAGACGAAGTCACGTTTTTCCATGTCATGTGCGACCTTCGGCGTGTCGATCGGTCGGTGGTTCTAAATATCGCATATATATATCATGTCGTCCACCATCGCAATTATAGCCGTTTCAAGTGACTGAAATAGCTAATAGAAATCGTATACACACACACTATGTATGGATGTGCGTAGAAGTTTATATATATATATATATATATATATATATATACATTCAACGTCTGAATGGTGGTGATAGTTGAAAAAAAAAATGTATATATATCCACTACTTGTCACCCTTACACAAAGCGAGTGGATTTCCAAAATTCAGCACACACCCATTTTTTCTTTAGTCACAAAATTCCAATATACATGCGTGTCTATATGTGTATGTATAAGTATATATATAAATCCACACGTTATTCTAAATACATAGATAAATATACACGTATATACATATATACGTACATGTGTGTGCGTGCATACAAGAGTCTATAAATAATTATTAGCACTGGTTTGGGATAGGGAAGCTAGTATAATCGGTAATACAATTTGCCCAGCAAGCAATAGAACTTTGTTCGGGTCCTGTTAGAATTCATCATCTTTTTCTGTAATAAATTAGTGCCTATAATAGCATACCATTTATAATGCACACATTAAGGTAAATTGAATGAATACTCCGTCAGTTTCGACGGTGAGTATTCCAGTTGTTCGATTACATGATTTGCCTACATACTGAACTAAATTACAAGTGGGCGGGCATGTATTTCAAAGTCCCTAATATCGGTAATGTAATCAACGTGATAAAGATTGACAGTGCTGGCTTTTTGACAGGCGGACTTCCAATAGTTTCTGTCTGCTTAATTTTACTCACAAGGCTAAAGACTATATCTACACATGGCCTGAGACAATTGTGCATGGTGATATACAGTGGAATCTAATCCACCCTGTCTGCATGAACTGCATAATCCCACAACCATCCACATAATTTACATGTATCTCCTAGCATGGACAGGATTCAATAACTGGAATCAAGTAAAATTGATTACTAACAAGGCGATAAATCCTTTTTGGAGGATTGTATCAGTTGATGAAATCGTCTTTAATTCATGTTTGGTACTTTATTTTATAGTACCAGCAGGCTATTCAAATATAGAATACCATAATGTGTGCGTGTCCGTAAAAAAAAAAAAAAGGAACGCTATAGAAAATACGTGCATATTCGCGCATGTTGATTAAACTTCAAGTTAAACAGTTGAACAGACAGTGTTAAAAGAAAGCAGAAAAGCAAAGTTGATCTCTCTTAGATATGAACTCAAAAAGTAGTGTTGTATGTAAATAATCGTTTCTACTTTTGGCACAAGGCCAGCAATTATCACAGTGTATTACTTTATTTTATCGACCCCGTAAGGATGAAAGGCAAAGTTAACCACGGCGGGATTTGAACTCAGATCATAAAGGGCCGTAACTCTTTGCTGCAAAGCATGGCGTCAGACCCTCCACCGATACTGCTAATCCATGGGGGAGAGGAAAGTCAATTTAATCGACCCCAGTTAGTTACTGACCGTAAGGATGAAAGGCAAAGCTAACCTCGGCGGGATTTGAACTCAGAACGTAAAGGGCCGTAACTATGCAGTGAAGCATGGTGTCTACTGATTCTGCCAATTCACCGCCCTATGTTGTATGTAAATAATGCAAAGCATTTTCTCCGATGTTATAACGATGCTCCCAAGCAACCAACGTCCTATAAGCTACTATTATAATTTGCTGACAATATGAAATACGTATCCTTCACAATAAATATTTCTTAAGCTCAAATTGTATACGCCGACACCCAATTGACTTAGATTAGCTTACTGCTTCAATAGCTAGATGGTTTATCAGAATGAAAGGTAAGTGAGAATTAGTTTCGGCAACCCGACAACTTAACCTAGCTGATTTAGTTGGTGATACGAGTGAATCTATAATCAAAAGCGTTCTAACTAGTTTTATCCAATTTTTTATATAAATGATTATATTGTCAAATGTATTACTTATCTAAGACATTAGATAAGTAATACATTTGATTTCACTTTGACATCGTAGTCATACTTTGCTTGTCTCTTTGGATGTCATGAAGTTCAAATTACGACCAACGGTGTTAAGTGAACTGGCTTCGATTGGAGATCAAAGATCAGTTGTAAACTATTTTATAAAATAATTTGTTGTTGAGCTACACG
>CAXHJY010000091.1:12500-15000 GCA_964016885.1 Eledone cirrhosa
CTATACCAGATTTAAAATGTCCAAGACACACTTGTCAAGACAGCGTCACCTACGACTCCATCACGAGTTAAGGTCCTAGAAACCAATATAAGAAACATGTTGCTGTTGCAATAATGTGCGAGTAAACGTGGTTCCCCTACACATATGGTCAGTATTAGAATATATTTACTGCGGACAATTATAACTAAAGATATCAGAATGATATTGCATTGTCAAACTTTATGCTAGAAGCGAAGCCGCATGAATTAGCGGCTAGTGTGTTGGACTCACAATAATAATTTTGTGGGTTCGATTCCTGGATTGGAAACTGCATTGTGTTCTTCAGAAGAAGAATGCTTTATTACTCGTTGCTCTCTCAGTCAGAAGATGCTATGAAAGGATCAATGGAAACATTCTTTCCTTGTTCTGATCTATTATTTGGATCTTTCTGTATTTTCCTTTCCATGAAAATATGTCCACCCACCTTCATTTGAGAGAGAGAGAAGAGAGAAGAGAGAAGAGAGAGAGAGAGAGAGAGAGAGAGAGAGAGAACGTGGTAAGAGTGTTGGACATACGATCATAATGTCGTGGGTTCGATTCCTGGGTTGCGTGTGTGTTGTGATCTTGAACAAAACACTTCATTTCACGTTGCTCCAGTATACTCTGCTGAAAATGATTACCAGCAATAGCTGGCGTCCTGTCCAGGGGGAAATCTTGTACTCTCGGTCGCTTCACGCCATGAAATAGAAGCGTCGCTGTAATATTTTGACTACATAATATAGTCTAATAATATATATATATAGGTGGTCGTGGAGGTGCCACGGCAAAAAAGCACACAGCCCACAATGTAAAGTGGACGTGTAGGCGCCACGAAAAAGCACCCAGCACTCACTGTAAATGAGGTTGGTGTTAGGAAGGGCATCCAGCTGTAGAAATCAAGCCAGATCAGTTCCTGTATGAGCAAGGCATGGTCAGCCGACCAGACACTGCACACAACAGGACAACCCGTCTAACCCATGCTAGCGTGGAAGAACGGACGTAAAACGGTGATGATGATGATATATATATATATATATTCGTTGGTGTGAACTGCTTTTAAACTCCAATATATTCTAGCGTATAATACGCACACTTTTCCGCGTAAATCGACTTCTCTACCATAGCTACAACTCATCAATTCAAAATATGGAACATTGTAAATGTTGTATGTAAAATGGAGGGACGACTTATCTAAGGGCACAAGTCATAAACGTGTCTGTGTGTGTGTGTGTGTGTGTGTGTGTGTGTGTGTGTGGTACATCCGTTTTAGTACAAGCATCAGTTTGCCCATCATGACATGTTGAATAAAATAGGTCATATTCACTTTGATAAACAGAAACAGAACAGAAAAAAAACAAAATATCTGTATGTATGTGTGTGAATGGGTGGGCGAGTGCGTGTAGGTGTGAGAGCGAAAGAGGGGTTGAGGGAGGGTGAAAGAGATCGAGTGAAAAAAATAAAAATGGAAACAAACACTCAGAGTAGCGGAGGTGAAATTCCTCATTTTCACATATATAAATAAATACTTCATGTATTAAGAACATGTTCCATACACAAACACACAAAAACAGACGTTTTGTTTTTAATTTCATAATTGTTTCTACTTTAGGCACAAGGCCAGCAATTACCCAGTGCATTACTGGTACTTTATTTTATATGTTTTTAATTTCATAATGGCGAGTTATAAAAGAAAAAAAACTCGTTCTAACCATGTTCCATTGGGAAGAACACATAGATCTTGCATGCGTTGTCTATTAGTCGCCCTTGTGGTGGATTGCAGAATCGGTAGAGCGTCGGACAAAATGTTTCGCAGCAAAAGTTATGGCCCTTTACGTTCTGAGTTCAAATCCCGCCGCGGTTAACTTTGTCTTTCATCCTTACGGGGACGATAAAACAAAACACTAGTAATGCACTGGGGTCGATTTAATCGACTTTCCCCTCCTTCAAATTGCTGGCCTTTTGTCTAAAGTAGAAACAAGTATTATTCTGGCGGTGGATTGGCAGAATCAGTAGAGCGTCTAACACACTGCTTCGCGGCATAGAGTTACGGCCCATTACATTCTGAGTTCAAATCCCGCCGAGGTTAGCTTTGTCTTTCATCCTAACGGATGTATGAATATACATATAACCACACGTAAATTGCTGGCCTTTGTCAAACGTAGAATCAATTATTATATAAACATTATTGTCATCAATAAGTGTAAATAATGTAATAGATTTGTGAGGACTCAATAATTATTGAGGGGGTGGTAAAAGCGCGTAGTTTAGTGATTAGAGTGCTTGGCTCACGATCGTAATGTCGAGATTGTTTTACCGCCCAGACGGCGCGTTGTGTCCTCGAGTAAGGCAGTGGATTTCACAGGGCTTCAGTTCACTCAACTGGCAAAAATAAGTTGCCCCTGTATTCAAATGAGGGGGGGGGGGGGGGGTACACATTGTCGCATACTGTCAAGCTGAAGATCCCTCAGAACAACTTCAAGGC
>CAXHJY010000093.1:0-25000 GCA_964016885.1 Eledone cirrhosa
TCCTTACCCCCAGGTTTATTTTCACTGTAAATGTTGACTGGAACCCCACAAGGAGGGAATATAAGGGAGCACTCTTTTCAGCTATTTATATCTTCTATCTTTGACCTTCAAGTTTATTTTAGGGGTTTGAGGATTGTTTGTTGTGTTGGTTTGAAAGGGACTTGCTGCTGAATGTAAGTAGTATTAGATTCTGTTGTTGCCCCTCATCAAACAGATGAAAGGCGTTCCAACCATGGCAATCTTTCTGTTTTTCCATTTATCTTATTTAGCTTGACATTATCTAAAGAGCTAATCTATTTTTGAAGTTTTAGGGTGTGATTTGATGGATATTTAGTTGTTATCTTTAACAGATCAAGCAACCAAATAGAGTCTCTCAAACACGTATTCTGTGAGTCAATGAAGGAAACTCTATGTGGTCTCCTGCTCTGCAAAAAATAACAAACTCTATTTCAATAAATTGATGAAGAATTTTCAAGGACTTAGGTTGGTATCAAAGTTTTGACTGAGCTGCTATCAAAGTTTTGACTGAGGTGATATCAAAGTTTTGACTGAGCTGGTATCAAAGTTTAGACTGGGTTGGTATCAAAGTTTTGACTGAGCTGGTATCAAAGTTTTGACTGAGCTGGTATCAAAGTTTTGACTGAGCTGGTATCAAAGTTTTAACTGAGCTGGTATCAAAGTTTTGACTGAGCTGGTATCAAAGTTTTGACTGAGCTGGTATCAAAGTTTTGACTGAGCTGGTATCAAAGTTTTAACTGAGCTGGTATCAAAGTTTTGACTGAGCTGGTATCAAAGTTTTGACTGAGCTGGTATCAAAGTTTTGACTGAGCTGATATCAAAGTTTTAACTGAGCTGGTATCAAAGTTTTGACTGAGCTGGTATCAAAGTTTTGACTGAGCTGGTATCAAAGTTTTAACTGAGCTGGTATCAAAGTTTTGACTGAGCTGGTATCAAAGTTTTGACTGAGCTGGTATCAAAGTTTTAACTGAGCTGGTATCAAAGTTTTGACTGAGCTGGTATCAAAGTTTTAACTGAGCTGGTATCAAAGTTTTGACTGAGCTGGTATCAAAGTTTTGACTGAGCTGGTATCAAAGTTTTAACTGAGCTGGTATCAAAGTTTTGACTGAGCTGGTATCAAAGTTTTAACTGAGCTGGTATCAAAGTTTTTACTGAGCTGATATCAAAAGGATGAAATTTTTGTTTTTTATATACACATATGACTATATTGTGTATCCATCAGCTTCAAATGGTGTTAGTTGTTGCTACTGGCTTCCTGTGGTGGTTGTTGTTGTTGTTATGATATTTGTAGCGAGGGGGGGGGGGTAGAGAACCAACCTCAATCTTTTCCTCATCGTTTGTTTACTTTTTCTACTCTGAGCTGTGTGTGTATGTGTCAGTGTAGGTGTGCGTTAGTGTGTGTCTCAATGTGTATGTGTGTGTGTATATGTTGGTGTGTATTTCAAAGTGTGTTTATGTGAGTGCTTCAATGTGAACTACACTTAAATGTTTTAGCATGTATTAAATGAAATATATACCTACATTGAGATGTGTGTGTGGTTATATCAACATGTGTGTGTGGTTACATCAACATGTGTGTGTGTGTGGTTATATCAACATTGTGTGTGTGTGTATGTGATTACATCAACATTGTGTGTGTGTGTGATTACATCAACATTGTGTGTGTGTGGTTACATCAACATTGTGTGTGTGTGTGGTTACATCAACATGTGTGTGTGTGGTTACATCAACATTGTGTGTGTGTGTGGTTACATCAACATGTGTGTGTGTGGTTACATTGAGATTGTGTGTGTGTGACTTCAGTATATGGATGTGGTGACATCAAGAGATATATGAGTGTGTGTGAATGTATGAGTGAGTGAGTGTGTGTGTGTGTGTGTGTGTGGTTTTCATTGTGTGTGTGTCAGTGCATACATGTCACTAGTTTCTGTATTTCCACCATTTTGACATACTATGGCCCCACCCCCTCTAGTTGGTGGGGTGGGGCAGTGGTGATGTTTGTTTCTCTTGTCCTTGGAACTGTTTAGTGGGGATGGCTGAGACATGTCTGTCTTCCCTCCCCCTGTCCTTTTCTGTGGGGGTAGCAGAGAGGGCAGGTATGTGTCCCTGTGAGAGTAGGGCCTTGTCTCTCTCCCTTCTCCCTATAACTGTTCTGTCGGGGGGGGGGGGGGGGGTCGTGTCTAGGTCCCTCCCTCATCAGTGTAGCTGTTCTCTGGGACAGGGGCCATATCTACCCCACCCCTCCCTCCCTCATCAATGTAGCTGTTCTGTGGGATGGGCCATATCAAACCCCCCTCCCTCATCAATGTAGCTGTTCTCTGGGATAGGGGCCATATCAACCCCCTCCCTTGCCCCTATAACTTTTTTACCAGTACAACCTGTATATGTTTATGTAAGAATTGATAAACATTTGTGACTGGGACTAACTTCAGATTTACACTGATAGACCCTACTAAGTTTAGGGGTCACAGCTGGGTTTTTTGACAAATAGGGGACCTGACTTTAGGATGAAAATTGATCAGTTTAAGGAATTTGCTTGTTTTATGGGTTGTTGACCTTGTTGAGTGGTTAGTTACTATAGCAACAGCAGCAGTAGCAGCAGCAGCAGCAGTAGCAGTAGCAGTAGTAGTAGTAGTAGTAGTAGTAGTAGTAGTAGTGGTGGTAGTAGTAGTAGTAGCAGTTGTAGTAGTAGTAGCAGTTGTAGTAGCAGTTGTAGTCGCAGTAGTAGTAGTGGTAGTAGCGGTAGTGGTGGTGGTAGTGGCAGTAGTAGTAGTTTAGAAGTTAGTCAATCCTTTTATCTTTAAAATCTTCCCAGCTCTTCTTTCCTGAGACATTCTAACCATATGTCCGTAATATTGGAGCTGTGATCTCCCAATCCAGAGAAGTAGCTGCTCTACATGGAGTGACTCCCTGTGATCTCTCAATCCAGAGAAGTAGCTGCTCTACCTGGAGTGACTCCCTGTGATCTCTCAATCCAGAGAAGTAGCTGCTCTACCTGGAGTGACTCCCTGTGATCTCCCAATCCAGAGAAGTAGCTGCTCTACCTGGAGTGACTCCCTGTGATCTCTCAATCCAGAGAAGTAGCTGCTCTACCTGGAGTGACTCCCTGTGATCTCTCAATCCAGAGAAGTAGCTGCTCTACATGGAGTGACTCCCTGTGATCTCTCAATCCAGAGAAGTAGCTGCTCTACCTGGAGTGACTCCCTGTGATCTCCCAATCCAGAGAAGTAGCTGCTCTACATGGAGTGACTCCCTGTGATCTCCCAATCCAGAGAAGTAGCTGCTCTACATGGAGTGACTCCCTGTGATCTCTCAATCAAGAGAAGTAGCTGCTCTACCTGGAGTGACTCCCTGTGATCTCCCAATCCAGAGAAGTAGCTGCTCTACCTGGAGTGACTCCCTGTGATCTCTCAATCCAGAGAAGTAGCTGCTCTACATGGAGTGACTCCCTGTGATCTCCCAATCCAGAGAAGTAGCTGCTCTACCTGGAGTGACTCCCTGTGATCTCCCAATCCAGAGAAGTAGCTGCTCTACCTGGAGTGACTCCCTGTGATCTCCCAATCCAGAGAAGTAGCTGCTCTACCTGGAGTGACTCCCTGTGATCTCCCAATCCAGAGAAGTAGCTGCTCTACCTGGAGTGACTCCCTGTGATCTCTCAATCCAGAGAAGTAGCTGCTCTACCTGGAGTGACTCCCTGTGATCTCCCAATCCAGAGAAGTAGCTGCTCTACCTGGAGTGACTCCCTGTGATCTCTCAATCCAGAGAAGTAGCTGCTCTACATGGAGTGACTCCCTGTGATCTCTCAATCCAGAGAAGTAGCTGCTCTACCTGGAGTGACTCCCTGTGATCTCTCAATCCAGAGAAGTAGCTGCTCTACATGGAGTGACTCCCTGTGATCTCTCAATCCAGAGAAGTAGCTGCTCTACCTGGAGTGACTCCCTGTGATCTCCCAATCCAGAGAAGTAGCTGCTCTACATGGAGTGACTCCCTGTGATCTCCCAATCCAGAGAAGTAGCTGCTCTACATGGAGTGACTCCCTGTGATCTCCCAATCTAGAGAAGTAGCTGCTCTACCTGGAGTGACTCCCTCATTGAGTTTCACACTCTATTGAGTAACATTAGTCCAAAGACTCCTCTTCGGGGGAACCTCATTTCGGCTGCCTCATTTGTGAATATATTACTCAAGATTCATGACCAAATGTAAGGAATGCTTCAACTGAACAAATGGTTTCTATGACAAGGGTCCATGTCTATTTTCTCCAATGACCACATTACTAGTTGGTTTGTTTGTTTGTTGGATACCTCAACTAAACAAAAGGTTTCTATGACAGTGTCCATGTCTATGCTATATTATTAACCCTTTAGCGTTTATATTACTCTATATATACTATCATATTTTTATGGTAAAGGCTTTACCTCACATAATATCGAATCCATGAGATTTTGATGTTATTTATTTTGAGAACAATACCTTAACATCAGTATGAGTGACCAGTTACAGCCGGTTTGAACAGAAAGAGGTGAGCGAATTCTGGATGGATATGACCGGTTTAAATGCTAAAGGGTTAAAAACAGTAGTTTCTCTCCATGTCTTTCTGATCTTTTCCCATGTTATGGCAGTTGTTTTGGTGGGTGAAGAGAGAGAGAGAGAGAGAGAGAGAGAGAGAGAGAGAGAGAGAGAGAGAGACGTGGGTTAGGACTAACTGTAAAATTTGCCCTTCCAAGTTGTCGGTTCTCAAATAACCATAACAACCTTCCAGATATAATTGGCCCTGCCTTCTTCTCTAGACAACAAACAGTTACATATCTGTTGTAACTACAGGCCTTCCTTTATTCAACAGTCAACACTGATACCAAATATAGCAGCAGCACCAGAAGCAGCATATCTTTAACACTGCCACTAACACCACCACCATCATCAACACCGCCGTCACCACCATCTTCAACACTGCTACTGCCACTAACACCACCACCATCATCATCATCATCACCACCACCACCATCATCATCATCATCATTATCACCATCATCAACACTGCTACTGCCACTAACACCACCACCACCACCATCATCACCATCACCACCACTGCTACTGCCACTAGCACCACCTTCATTATCACCATCACTACCACCACTACCACCACCATCACCATCAATACTCTCACCACCATCATCATGACCACCACCACCACCACCATGATAACTACCATCATCATCATCACCATCAACATTACCACCACATTCATCATCATCATCATCATAGTCATCATTAATATTAAAATTAGTCATCTTAA
Organism: Eledone cirrhosa; assembly: GCA_964016885.1. NCBI lineage: Eukaryota > Metazoa > Mollusca > Cephalopoda > Octopoda > Eledonidae > Eledone > Eledone cirrhosa. The sequence continues at coordinate 5,312 of CAXHJY010000093.1, forward strand.
CTATTAATTTGCTACTAGTGTCTGACTGGTTCGCAAGGTTTTGTCTATGGACAACACATGTACATAGACATGGACACATACACTCACACATACACTCCACATACACTCACACATACACTCACACATACATGGACACATACACTCACACATACACTCCACATACAACATATACACCCCCATATATATATATACACATATACTCTCCACATATACACACACACACATACCCTCCACATATATATACATACACACATACACTCCACATATATACACACACACACACACACATACCTTCCACATATATATACACACACACACATACACTCCACATATATACACACACACACACATACCTTCCACATATATATACACACACACACATACACTCCACATATATATACACACACACACATACCCTCCACATATATATACATACACACATACACTCCACATATATACACACACGCACACACATACCTTCCACATATATATACACACACACACATACACTCCACATATATATATATACACACACACACATACACTCCACATATATATATACACACACACACACATACACTCCACATATATATATACACACACACACACTCCACATATACATATACACACACACATACCTCCACATATACATACACACATACCCTTCACACACACACATACCCTCCACATATATATATATACACACACACACACATACCCTCCATATATATACACACACACACACCACATATATACACACACACACACACACACACACACACACACACACACACACATACCCTCCCTCTACATATATATACACACACACACATACACTCCACATATATATACACACACATACATACAAACATAGATTAGTGTATCCAGCCGTAGAAAACCCGCCAGAGACAACCAATCTTGCCTCAAGTGGGAAAATTACCGTCCAAACCCATGCTAGCATGGAAGATGGACGTTAAACGATGATGATGATGATGATGATGTAGTATGTGTGCGTGAGTTAATATGTCAATTTTAGATTGGCAAATTTAGGATTTTTAAATCACTGCTCTCTGATTCTAGTTAACATCAATTATGAATAGTTCTGTTTAGTTTAATGCTTGCAACTCGCCAAGAAAGAATTTTGTTCTTATAGATTATTCATATTTCTATAGACTGGCCTCCAGTTTCAACTGTTTGCTTCATATCTCTTTGTTTTGGCCAGATAATCCCTTGAGCATTCATAGTTCTGGCTATTCATAGCTATTCACTGGACTTTTCTTTCCTTGTTTTCTAGTCTCTGTATGGATGGAACTGACTTGCTTTTCAAAAACCTTTTCCCTTGATATTCTATATTTTATTAATGTAAAATGTTAAACACATGAAAGTGATTGAACTCAGCATTTTTCCCCTGGTGGTTCGTTTATTTTTTTAGTATTTTTTTTTTTTTTTTTGTGTGTGTTTGTTAGTTTGGTTGTTTTTTTTTATCTTCATTGTGTGTTGTTTAGTTTAGACTGAGTGAGAAACAAAGAGGAGACTTTTCATTTCATTGAAGCGACGATGGCTCGCTTCTTTAGATCATTCACACACACTAGTTTCTCATTTTGTATGATAATATTATTTTTGCTTGTATTCTTTTTCTATTGACATCTCTCACTTGCAGTGTCTTCTACATATTCCTGCAGGGAGAACAAAAAAGATGTTTTAGACATACAAGGAATGCCTGTTGAAAAAAATTGCCGTTATTACCACAAGTGTGGTACCATCAAGTCCAAATAAATCTCCAATATTCAGCGACAGACCATTAGTAATGCTAGATACCGTAGAGTTACTTAAGTTCTCAGTAAAGTCCCTGTGTGCCATCTGTGATGGTGACCTACTTGAGGAAGGAATTCTGCAGTGGGTCTCTGTGATAAGGGGTGGCTGTTGCAGTGGGTATCTCTGGCTATTCTCCATCTCTCTGTGATAAGGGGTGGCTGTTGCAGTGGGTATCTCTGGCTATTCTCCATCTCTCTGTGATAAGGGGTGGCTGTTGCAGTGGGTATCTCTGGCTATTCTCCATCTCTCTGTGATAAGGGGTGGCTGTTGCAGTGGGTATCTCTGGCTATTCTCCATCTCTCTGTGATAAGGGGTGGCTGTTGCAGTGGGTATCTCTGGCTATTCTCCATCTCTCTGTAATAAGGGGTGGCTGTTGCAGTGGGTATCTCTGGCTATTCTCCATCTCTCTGTGATAAGGGGTGGCTGTTGCAGTGGGTATCTCTGGCTATTCTCCATCTCTCTGTAATAAGGGGTGGCTGTTGCAGTGGGTATCTCTGGCTATTCTCCATCTCTCTGTGATAAGGGGTGGCTGTTGCAGTGGGTATCTCTGGCTATTCTCCATCTCTCTGTAATAAGGGGTGGCTGTTGCAGTGGGTATCTCTGGCTATTCTCCATCTCTCTGTAATAAGGGGTGGCTGTTGCAGTGGGTTCTCCATCTAGCTGTTGAAACAGCAATAGCTCAGCCATCTGAGTCTGGAATTAGTTGTTGAAATGGCAAGAGCTCAGCCGTTGGGCCTGCCTCTTTATAATATAATATATATATATATAGTTTTACATTATTGCATGTGATAAATGTTTCCTGTATTGTAAATATATATCAGATTGCCACCATCATCGTCATCAGTAGTAGCAGTAGCACCAATAGCTCTAATATCTCACTATAGATCTGTTTAGTTGTCCTGTACAACAAATACACATTAAATGTTTCAAAAGAGGTGTAAAGTTACACATCTCACAGCTACAATACAATGTCACACTCAAGGATTTGACCCCCTCCCCCACCATTATATAGATCAGCTGATTATGTGTGTACATTACATATTACTATTGTAAACAGCAATAAAATATCTCAGTTACTTCACTGTATATAACAGGACTACATATAACTACTAAGACTGATGTAACATACTACACTACTCACACACACGACTGTGTTGCTTACCTACACACACACATAAATTGATGTAATGCCTACACACACACACACATTGATGTAAGACCTACATACGCGTTGGTCCCATCAGACAACTGTAACCCCACTCTCTAAGTTAATGAGGCCTGAGATCTTGTCAATTCAGATAAAATAGAAAGTAGACCCAATATCAAATAACTCTACAAATCCTACCTCAGTTGGTTTTAAAAATTGAATGACCAAAACTAGTGTAGCTTCCTTGACCCTAGATCAGTTGTATCAGGGTTGGTGATCACATCTAGACTATAGCTTCCTTGACCCTAGGTCAGTTGTATCAGGGTTGGTGATCACATCTAGACTATAGCTTCCTTGACCCTAGGTCAGTTGTATCAGAGCTGGTAATCACATCTAGACTATAGCTTCGTTGACCCAAGGTCAGTTGTATCAGAGCTGACATGGTGACTAAATGGTAACAGTAATTGATACCATGTATATTGATGCTGGGAAATAACAAAAAGATGTCAAGACAATCGTGGTAGGAATGAACTCAGATCTCACCAGATCAATTCTGTCTTAATCATTCTCATTATTTTATTTAGAAAATGAGAATGATTAAGACATTCTGAGTTCAAATCCCGCCGAGGTTAACTTTGCCTTTCATCCTTATGGGGTCGATAAAATAAAGTACCAGTAATACACTGGAATTGCTGGCCTTGTACCAAAAGTAGAAACAATTATTTTATTTAAAAAACAGAAAAACCTATAAATTTCTGCCCATTAATCCATGAAAGTCAAATCTCTTTAGCTTAATCCCTCTTCCAGGAACACTTTCTCCTCTCACCTTCTTCCCTTTCCCACAACCCCAGCGCCCCCTAGCCCTGTCTTTTTTTTCTTTTAATCTTTCATATAATCTCACACGATGATGCACTCCCTCTACACCCACCCTTACTAATCCCACCATTTTTGTTTTTCGCCTTAAACTCCAAACGTTTCCTTTCTTTCTCTGTCTCTGTCAAAAGTTAAACTTACATTTAAATTGCTGAATATGGAAGGATAGCCATGGTAATAACCCCTCCCCTCATCCCCTTATCCCCCCTTCGTCTATTTCCCCCCTCTCTCTCTCTCTCTCAACTCTACTCCACTCCTTTTCTCCAATTGCAGCTTTCTTCCAAGTGTGACTCAAACGATCAAGTGTGACTCAAACGATTTTGAGTGAGTCTGTTGAGGGATATTAATTTGTTTATAATTCTTTATTTTTTTTTTTTATTTCTTAGTCATATATAATCATTAGAAGGTTCTTTCTCCCCCCACACCCCTGTCCTGCCACTAATCCTTCGTTAATTATAATCCTTCTCTATCCGCGAGCTGCTAAATCTGATGAATTTGTTCCTTCATTTTATTTTTTTTTTCATCATTGTTATTTTTTTAACGTTATGGATTTCAAGGCTTGGGAAAGTTCCTGAACAGTGACTGGTTTAATGGTGACGTCAGCGCCACTGATAATGTACCAAACATGGGACTGTGTCAGCGCCACTGATAATGTACCAAACATGGGACTGTGTCAGCGCCACTGATAATGTACCAAACATGGGACTGTGTCAGCACTGACAATGTACTACATTTTGTTATTCAGATTGGAAATCTTCCATATCTCCCCTTTCTAATGGATTGGCAGAATCAGTAGAGGGTCAGACGCCATGCTTTGACGCATAGAGTTATGACCCTTTCCATTCTGAGTTCAAATCCCGCCAAGGTTAACTTTCATCCTTACGGGGTCGATAAAATAAAGTACCAGTAATACACTGGGATAATTGCTGGCCTTGTGCCTAAAGTAGAAACTATTCTTTAGCTGACATAGCTTTGTATACAGAATATAGTATTGTTGTATATGTGTGTATATATACAGAATATAGTATTGTTGTATATGTGTGTATATATACAGAATATAGTATTGTTGTATATGTGTGTATATATACAGAATATAGTATTGTTGTATATATGTATATATATACAGAATATAGTATTGTTGTATATATGTATATATATACAGAATATAGTATTGTTGTATATATGTGTATATATACAGAATATAGTATTGCTGTATATGTATGTGTATATATACAGAATATAGTATTGTTGTATATATGTGTATATATACAGAATATAGTATTGTTGTATATGTGTGTATATATACAGAATATTGTATTGTTGTATATATGTGTGGATAAGACACTGTGTGTGTGTGTACAGAATATAGTATTGCTATATATGAAATGATGAGAGAGAGAGTGTGTGAGTTATAAATAAAACAATGAGAGAGAGAGTGTACAAAGTAGGATGTAGAACTAAAATGACTTTATAAAAAAAAAACCTTTACTTCGAAGAAAGTGAAGCAGGGGGGGGGGGGGGGGGGGGGGGGACTAAAGAATAGATTGTTAAATAAAGATAAAAATATTTTTAAAAATAACTAAAAATAATGAAATAAAATGTAAAATTGGAAAGTTCTGACAGTTTTGTTGCCAAGTCTTGGAGAGAATCTTAAGGAATATTTCTTAAGTTTATTTAATTTTCTGAAATCTAGGCTGTTGTTGATTGGAAGCGAAAGTACAATTATAGTGTGGTGGTGGTAGTGTTGGCAGTAGTAGTGGTGGTGTTGGCAACAGTGGTAGTGGTGTACCACTAGGTGAACCATCCCCTAATAAACTCAAAACTATTTTCTAGTTCTAACCATGGTTACCAATTGTTATTCTGTTTGTTTTATTATTTTATTTCTATTTTTTGTTATTAGAAACTCCATTTTATTGTACCTCCCCCCTGTCTTTTACTACTGTCCCCTATACGTACTCCCTCTGTCCTTTACTACTGACCCTTATATGTAGATTCCCTGTCCTTTACTACTGTCCCCTATGTCTAACCCCCCTGTCCTTTACTACTGTCCCCTATATCTACCCCCCTGTCCTTTACTACTGTCCCCTATATGTAGGCCCTTGTGGCCAATAAAGAAAGTATATTCAGTAATACTTTCTCCAGTGTGTTCTTCAGTAATGTGTGTGTATGTGTTTTAACCCTTTAACATTTACATTACTCTATATATACTATTATATTTTCATGGTAAAGGCTTTACCTCGCATAATTATCTCACATAATATCGAATCTATGAGAAAAAGGTAGAGAACATTAAAGGGTTAAAGATTTCAGAGTAGACGTGGGCTCTGGAAACCCTGTAGTGTGTGTGTGTGTGTGTTTTAGGGAAGATTTGGGGGGTAGATGTGGGCTCTCAAAACTCTGTAGTATGTGTTTTAGGGAATATTTTGGGGCAAGATGTGGGCTGTGGAAACTCTGTAGTGTGTTAGGGAAGATTTTGGTTGGGGAAGACATGGGCTCTGGAATCTCTGTGATGTGTGTGTGTATATGTTTTAAAGAAGATTTTGTGGGCAAGATGTGGAGTCTGGAAACTGTAATGTATATGTTTTAAGCTAGTTTTTTGGAATAGGAGATATGAAAGAATTCACATCTAAGGTATTGAAGCTTTGGGAAATAATTCTGTAAGGGGAAAATGTAGAAAATATGCACATATACTTATATATGAAAGATGAAAGTGGTGGTGGGGATAGTGGTGTTGGTGGGAACAGTGGTTGTGGTGATGGTGGTGGGGGTGAATAAAGAATTTGCAAACAACCAAATAAATAAAGGAAGTTATCTTGGTTGTAGAATTTTTGAGGCACATATTTGAGAGAGAGACAGAGAGCATGATATGTATATATATATATATATATATATAATATCATCATCATCATCATCATTTTACATCCGCTTTTCCCTGCTTGCAAGGGTGGGACGGGTCTTATTCAGCACAGCATCTCTCCACTCGTCACGGTCCCTCGTCATCTCCACCGTGAGCTTCAATGATCTGAGGTCTGTTCTCACCACCTCCGCCCATGTTTTTCGTGGTCTACCTCTACCACGTCTTCCTTCAACTGGCATTTCCTGGCACTTCTTCACCCATCGGTCATCCTCCATGCGCATCACATGTCCATACCACCTCAGTCTCCTCTCCCGTACACTACATTCTATCCCTCTCAGACACAGTTTCTCTCTCAACACATTTATGCTGGGTCGTTCACGCACATTTACACTGCACATCCAACGGAGCATGCTTGCCTCATTTCTCTCCAGCCGTTGCATATCCTCTGCGGTTGCTGCCCATGTCTCACTACCATGCAGCATCGCGCTCCTCACACAGGCATCATACAACCGGCCTTTCGTACGCAGGGAGAAACCCTTCTTCGTCAACAGAGGAAGCAGCTCCCTAAACTTCTTCCAACCCGTCCTTATTCTAGATACTATGGCCTCGGAACACCCTCCTCCCATGCTAATCTGATCTCCTAGGTACCGGAAGCTATCCACCACTTCTATAGCGCCCTCTCGCATTTGAAAAATGTGTCTATCAGTGCGACTTCTACTGTCTAATTTCCCTGTACATCTACTGCATACATATTTCTCCCTACCTGTTAGTTTGCCTGCTATCCCGCTACATCTCTTGTGTACCCAGGACCTGCATTGTGTGCATTTTATAGAATTTATGCCAGTTCCTTTTCTGCATATCGAACATGGCCATTTCCCTGACGGAATCAGGGTTTTGTCCTCTTTTCTACTCATCAACACTTTTGTCTTAGCTAGATTTACTCTCAGTCCTCTTGCTTCCAACTGCTGTTTCCATAGCCGGAATTTATTATCTAGCTTCTCTACTGATTCTGCTATAAGAGCCAGATCGTCAGCATAGAGAAGTTCCCATGGACAGCCAGTCTGAAACTCCTCTGTTATGGCTTGGAGGACTATAATGAACAAGAGCGGGCTGAGGACCGAACCCTGATGTACTCCTACTTGTATCTGGAATTCCTCACTAAACTCCATTCCTACCCTGACTTTACTGAGAGTACCTCTGTACAAAGTTTGCACTGTCCTCACAAGCCATTCCTCAACACCTAGCTTCCTTAGGGACCACCAGATGACAGATCGGGGTACCCTATCAAAGGCCTTCTCTAGGTCAACAAAGGCTAAGTATAGTGGCTTATTCTTCTCTAAGAACCTCTCTTGCACTTGTCTCACCAAGAAGAGGGCATCTGTTGTACTCTTCCCAGGCACAAAACCAAACTGCATCTCATCTAGTTTGACCCTTTCTCTAATTAGTTGTGCTAAAATCCTTTCTGCCACTTTCATAACCTGATCTATCAGTTTTATACCCCTATAATTGCTCCTCTCCAAAGCATCCCCTTTACCTTTGTAGCAATTTATGAGAATACTGCTGCACCAGTCTTTGGGTATGACCACCATATATAGCCTGATTGATGATGCGTGCAACCAGTTTAGTGCCTACGTCCGCTGATGCCTTCAGCATCTCAGCAACTATCCCCGAAGGTCCAGCAGCCTTACCGTTTTTCATTTCCCTAATCGCCTCTTGGACCCTATAATCATCAATCTCAATAGCTGGTCCCTCTGTCGGATCTACCAAGGGTAATTTCTCTCTCTCCCATTCGTTCTCCACATTTATCAGTCTCTCATAATGACATTTCCAGGCCTCCTTTTTCTGGTCATTCGTGACACTAAGTACACCGGCATCATCCCGGACACATTTATCTCCAACATCCTGATTTGCATTGACACACTGCCTTGCACTGTGGAACACCGCACGCCTCTGATCTTCCCGTCGCAGAACATTGGCAAACCTCCTACTCTCGGCCTCCCTGCGTGCTAAGTACACCTGACGTCTAGCTTCTCTCTTAGTGGCTGTATATTCTTCCCTACTCCCACCCTTTTTCCAAGCCTTCCATGCTAGTCTTTTGTCTCTAATGGCCTTATCTACTGTGCTGTTCCATATTATATATATATATATAATATATATATACATATATATATCATGCTTTCTGACTCTCAAGCTCTCTCATCTATATATATATATATATATAGAGAGAGAGAGAGAGAGAGAGAGAGAGAGAGAGAGAGAGAGAGAGAGAGAGAGAGAGAGAGAGAGAGAGCATGATGTATATATATATACATATAATTGAATAAACAAGAGAGATGAACACTAATATAAACATACATGTAAGAGACTATGAGTTTCTAACTCACTATACACACACATATATCTATCTATATATATATACATATATATGTGTGTGTGAGAGAGAGAGAGAAGAAAGAGAGACGAATATATATATATATATATATATATATATATATATATATATATATATATGTAGGAGGTGAGTTTTATTGTAGTACAATAAAGCAATGCAGATATCGGATAAGATATGTTGATTTAAAACTGCACTATCCACAAGTGTTTTTAACCTTCATATCATGTCTTCTTGTTTTATCTGATGAAAACACAAATATTATTGCATGATGATATTTGTTTTTGAAATGCGCATAATAAAATACATGGAACTCTTTTAACCATCTTTTGTTTATATATATATATATATATATATATATATATATGTGTGTGTGTGTGTGTGTGAGAGAGAGAGAGAGAAGAAAGAGAGACGAATATATATATATATAAATATATATATAAGAGAGAGAGATAGAGAGAGAGAGATGTTACCTGCAGCAGAGCTTTTTGAAGAACAGTATTTGATGGTTTTGATAGTTAATAGATGTTCAAAGTTGTTTGTGATGTTTATTTTCTAAAGTTTGTTGATGATGTTTCGTAATCTGTTAAATCTCTTCATTCTTAGCACAATATATACTTGGCAACATTCTTAACTGCTAGGATGGTGTGTCTGTGTACTTGTCTGTGTATACATACATGTGTGAGTCTGTGTGTGTGTCTGTGTACTTGTCTGTGTATTCATACATGTGTGAGTCTGTGTGTGTGTCTGTGTACTTGCCTGTGTATACATACATGTGTGAGTGTGTGCATATGTTAATGTGAGTGTGTACATATGTAAATGTGTATGTACGTGTATGTGTGTGTACTTGTCTGTGTATACATACCGTACATGTGTGAGTGTGTGCATATGTGAATGTGAGTGTGTACATATGTAAATGTGCATGTACGTGTGTGTGTGAGTGTGAGCACATGTAAATGGTAGTGTGTGCTTGTGTGTGATGCTATGTATATGTTTATTGCTGAGTATCTATGTGAATCTGTGTGTGAGACAAGTTGAGAAATAGAAAAATAATTTTGGAGGTTATTTTTTTTTTTTAAAAAGAAAAAGGAATCTTCCTTCTCCATGGAAACCTAAAAGATTCTAAGTGTATCACCCCCACCCTCCAGACCCCCACCCCCACCAGAATCATCAATCAGAATCCGCAGGGCAGAAACAGATACCACATGGTACCACATGTCTTCCTGTCCAATATTCACACATTTCCACAGGACAGGAACAGATACCACATATCACCCTGTCCACAAATACCACATGTCATCCTATCCAACCTTCACACAACTCCAGCGACCCACCACCCCTTCACTAGTATTGAATCATCCACAAAAGCATGAAAGACAAATTGTAACTCTGAGCACAGACAGTTGGAACAAATACTAAATCTTACTAATATTTCACATGTTCTGTCCATCCCTTCCACTTCCGAGTAGTTAGCACAGGTGCATTGAATACATGTTCTGACGATACTAGAGAGTTTGTTAATATACATATACAAATATGTACACACACACACACACACACACACATTTTGTGGGTATAGAAATTGTCTACAATTTTCAAACAAATTTTTAAAATATTTTTAAAATTTGTTTTGGGACTTTTATAAATTTTATTTTTATTTATTATACTAGACAAATCCAGTTGATTCTCCTTTTGAGAATGCTTTCTGTACTTGGTGATAGATAGATAGATTTCTTTATTTAGGGCGTACAAGAAAAGGGGACAATACAAAGACATATGCTGGGCATTTTACATACTATCGTGTAAAAAAAAATTTAACATAAATTCAACAATATCCCCAATGGGGGGGGGGGGGGGGGGGGGGGGTTTACAAATGGGTTGTTTTAAACCCCGTAGATAGAACAACCATCAACCCCAGGAGCATGTTGTACAATAGATAGATAGGAATAGATAGATAGAAAGAGGAATATAAATGTAATCTGAGTTTTTCGAATATTAATAATATTTGATTTGTTTGCAATTATGCAAACATACCTCATTTTTATAGCCATGTCAGTAGAATGAACCCCTCATTCCTGCTCTTGTGTTGGCATGTAAACAGAACTGCAAACACTAACGTTTCTGGGTATCACCCTTCATCAGTACATGGTTATAAAAATGAGACTTGTTTGCATAATTACAAACGAATCGAATGTTATTATTAATATTACAGCGGTGGATTGGCAGTATCGGTGGAGGGTCGGACACCATGCTTTGACACATAGTTATGGCCCTTGCCATTCTGAGTTCAAATCCCGCTGAGGTTAACTTTGCCTTTCATCCTTACAGGGTCGATAAAATAAAGTACCAGTAATGTACTGGGATAATTGTTGGCCTTGTACCAAAAGTAGAAACAATTATTATTATTCGAAAAACTCAGATTACATTTATTGTATTCAGCCATATAGAGCGAAAATGTTCTTTTATTTGAAGGAGGAATAAATAGGTAGGAAGGTGTGTTGTAGAAACTAGTTAATATATAAATACAATAAATAAATTCAATAAAGTTGTATCAAAACATTTTATCCTCTCTGATTATTATCATTAGACCTGTTAAATGATTTCTATTTAATTATCAAATGTTTATATAACAACTTATTGTAGGTGATTAGTTGGGGTGGTGGCTTCCTGATTGATTGATCAGCATGTTTGGTAAGGTTTTAGCAGAATATTATTGTTCCCTCTTTCTATCTCCCTCTCCCTACCTCTCTCACTCTTTCCCTCCCTCCCTGTCTCTCTACCCCCCCCCCCCCTCCTGACAGTGACCTGTCACTCACCACTGCCTATCCTCTCAGTTCCAACCTCTGCCCCTCTTACCATCCATTACCTTCTATTCAACTAAAGTTCAATGACATAACCAACTTTTACATCTCAATACTTTCTCCATAACAAAGGAAGACCCTTTTTTCTGACTTTTTCTCTTTTTTCTGTTTTTTCTGTTTTTTTCTATTCACTCTTCATGCTGAGATATGAAGTGTTTCACTAGACAATGTCTGTTGTTCTACTAACTTGCTCTCTCTCTCTCTCTCTCTCTCTCTCTCTCTCTCTCTCTCTCTGTCACTCTCTCTCTATCTTTGTTTCTCCCTCTCTCTTTATTGTCTCCCCACATTTGCACACACACAAGCACACACACACCACCACCACTACACTGACACACACACACAACACCACAACACCACAACACACAACATCATACCACCAACACACCACACACACACACACACACTACACACATACATACACACCTGCCTACCTAAGATCTCTACTGATAACCAGTTTATGCCAATGAGGGTCGGTGAAACACCACAGTGACTTTTGATCCAATTTCCTTGTGTTCTGATTCACAGAACAATACCATAGAGTTACGGCCCTTTACGTTTTGAATTTAAATCCTGCGGAGGTTATAGCTTTGCCTTTCATCCTTACAGGGTAGATAAAATAAAGTACCAGTAATGCACTGAGGTTGATTTAATCTACTTTTCCCTTCCCTGTAAATAACTGGCCTTCTGCCAAACAGAAGTAATTATTAAACCATTAAAGAAAAAAAAAAGCTTAAACAAATAATGAATAAATAAATAAATTAAAAGAGAAATGTCTTTTGCATAAAGTTCTCTAGCTGCGATGTGATGCTGAAGATAGAAACTAAGGAATTCAGATGTTCTAGATTATTCTTGTTGTAAATATTGTTAGGGTGGTGCTTCAAAGAATCAGTGAAGCTCAAGAAATAGTTTTACATATAGTTGTGTTCTTTAATATTTTGTATTTACCATCATCATCATCATCATCATGAGGGCGATGGAGTGGCAGTATCTGTAGAGGGTCGGACGTAGGGCGGTGGAGTATCTGTAGAGGGTCGGACGTAGGGCGGTGGAGTATCTGTAGAGGGTCGGACGTAGGGCGGTGGAGTATCTGTAGAGGGTCGGACGTAGGGCGGTGGAGTGGCAGTATCTGTAGAGGGTCGGACGCTATGCTTCGCAGCATAGAATTACGGCTTTTTACAGTCTGTGAGTTCAAATCCTGCCGAAGTTAACTTTGCATTTCATCCTTACAGGGTTGATAAAATAAATTACCAGTAATGCACTGAGGTTGATTTAATCGACTTTTACCCCTTGCCCAGAAAATAAAAAAATTGTTGGCCTTGTGCCTAAATCAGAAACCATTATTATCATGTTCTGAGTTCAAATCCTTCATCTTCAGCCAACCCTTGTAGTGTGTATGTATGTATGTATGTATGCATGCATGTATGTATGTATGTATGTATGTATGTGTGTGTGTATATATATGAGGGTTGGCTGAAAGGTTCATAGGCTGACCAAGATACTCTCTTGGTATGATCAAATGGAGGTTTATTTTTCAACATAGACTCTAGAAAGAAACAATACAGCAATTTATTAATAATAAGAGTTGAAATTAATGCATACAAGATTTCACATCTCTAGCATCACTCCTTCATCTTCATGTTCAGCCTATGGACTTCTTAGCTAACCCTTATAGTATGATTTGAAGTAGGATTTGGCTGCTGTTTCTGATAGTTTGAGAGCAAGCATATATAGGTTCTGTTATTGACCCTATAGATAAAATGTAAAACTTATTGCTAAGCTGTCAGATTTGATACATCGCAGTTCTGTGATATTCACAAATTCATGGACATCTTTATATGAGAAAAACAACCAAACTAAATAGAAAATAAGGTATCCATTTTCTGACCTCCTTCTTCTCCTCTTCTTCTCCTCCTCCTCCTTCTTCTTCTTCTTTTTCTTTTTCTTCTTCTTTTTCTCTTTTTATTTTTCTTCCTTTTTATTTTTCTCTTTTTATTTTTTTCTTCTTCTTCTTTCAATATGAAAGTTATTCTTGTTTGGCAGTAAGAAACTATTATAGAATATTGGTGGTTATTGATGTAACAAGGAAGTTTACCAGTGTTTAACTCTACCTTCACACACACACACACACACACACACACACACACACACATCAATCCTCAGATCATTCTCTTCTTATTTCCAGGAATCATTGCTTATGAAATTTCTTTCCACATTTTTGGTTTCCACAAATTGTCAGTTCTGATTGGTTGTTAGTAAGATCTGACTGGTTGCCATTAGGTACTAAACTCTATTGGTGTGTCTGTGTGATTCTCTGTGTATCTGTGTATTTGTGCTGGTGTGTGTATATCTGTTTGTGCTGGGGTGTGTGTCTGTGTACGCTAAGGTGTGTGTGGTGTGGTTCTGTATGTATGTATGTGTGTATCTGCGTGCTACGTTGTGTGTGTATGTATATATATGTGTGTGTGTGTTTCTGTATGTGTGGTGTGGTGTGCTAGATTGTGTATGTGTGTGCTCGATATTCTAGATTGCCTCTTTGGATCACTTTAATGAGCTTGTTCTGCCAACCGATAAATGTTTCTATTTTGATTGGCCGCTTAGCTGTCACTTGATTAACTGCTACACTTCTCATTGGTCACTTCTTTCTTTCATTACTTTATTGATTATTATTATTTTCTTTTTTTTATTTTTTTTTGCATTGATATTTATTCATTTACCTTTTTTTTAGCTTTGATTGGTCACCCATGTCATCTGATTACTTCTTTTAGCTTTGATTGGTCTTAAACTGTCTTTAATTCTATTTGTGTGTTGTTTTTTCTGTTTTCTTGATTTTGATTGGTCCACTTCTGTCAGTTCGTTTTACTTACTGTTTAAGGTTTGATTAGCGGCCAGGCATCAGTTGATTGCTTTCCTTCGGTGTTGATTGGTCAGTTGTGGATGGTAGATTCCTGATCATTGAAGCTTCGATGATCACGAGTTGCCTTCGTTGAGATGAGGAGGAGTGGGGGGGGGGGGGGTCTGTTATGGTCAAAGCATCATCAGATCTGTTTTCTGTTTTTCCATAAGAAATTACGATTAAATTTCTTCCACAGATAAATGGTGCTTAACCAAAATCTGTAGAGGGTTACAACATCTCTGAGCAATTTGGGGGGAAGGGGAAGGTCAGTTACATCAATTCCAATATTTAACCCTTTATGACCACAGTTCTAATGAAATGAGTAGACCTCGAGCAAGATGGTTGGATAACATCCATGAGCTTGGCTGGTCTTGCTTGGAGATCCAGCTGGATAAGTTGGAGAGGGTTGCTTCTAACACAACCTGCTGGAGGGAATGTTTGAAGACACTGCCCCCATCACCCTCTCAGGAATAAGTGAGCGAAGAAGAAGAATTTTGAGTGATTTACTAAAATTATTATTTCATTACTAAGATCGTAACTTAATGTAAGGTTCTTATCTGAAATTATGTTGGAAGATTTAATTTAAATTGGAAACCTTTAAAATGAGTGATTTTTATTTCATTGAACCGGAGCCAGTTTTGGCTGGGTTGGTAACTAAAGGGTTAATTGGTACTTGGTATTTTATTTGATCAACCTTGGAAGGATGAAAGCAAAGTTGACCCCAGTAGGATTCGAACTCAGAGTATAGAGAGTTGTAACTAAATAACAGCAAAGCATTTTATCCAACACTCGATGCGTCCAATCCATCACTCTCACTGAGATAACAAAGGAAGAAGAAAACATGCATTCTTTTAGACATTTCTATTGTTTTCAATTAAAACATTCTCTGGTAGAAATAGAAGAAAGATAAACAGGATGGCAGAACTGACAACTCTACACACAATAGAAATATAACTCAGTTTAGATAGCAATGTGTATTATAGGAGAATACAGCCTCCAGTTCAATAATCACTGCTTACACAGCAGATAGTCTACTCAATCACCTCTCTTATAATACAACAAAAGATCAATACTAAAATAACACATGAATACATCAATAATCAATCAGGTTCTCACAACAGGTGCAACCAGTCGGGGTGGGGTGGAGTAGGAGCTCTTTAGATGTGGGGTGGAGTAGGGGCTCTTTAGATGTTTGACTTTGTGTGTGTCCATCCTGGTATTTCAGTGTGGAGTAGGGTGGGAACACTGTAGACATTTGATTGTGTGTGTGTCCATAGTATTTGAGGATGTGGTGGGGGCACTGTAGACATTTCACTATGTGTATGTCCATCATGGTATTTCAATGGGTCTTAGAACTGTGTGCCCATTTTCTCATAACTGGTGCAACAAAGTTGTTAGAGGGAGGGTACCACTCTAAAAATTTGACTGTGTCCATCATGGTATTTCATGATGGACACACACATACACAGCAGGCCTTAGAAATACTCGGTGGTGTCCATAACTCTGTAACTGGTGCAGCCAAGTCATTGGAAGAAGAAGAAGAAGAAGAAGAGTGCCACTCTAGACATTCAACTGTGTGTTGTCCATCATGGCATTTCAGTGGGTTTTAGAAATAGATGGCAGTGTCCTTCTCTTCCCCAAGTGTCCAGTCTCTCACTAACTTTAGCCTGCTAGCAGAAGCAGTTAACCAAGATGTGGGTGAAAAGATGTCCTACAACTGAGTCAGGTGAGAAATGTCCTAGAACTGAGTCAGGTGAGAAATGTCCTAGAGCTAGTCAGGTGAGAAATGTCCTAGAACTGAGTCAGGTGAGAAATGTCCTAGAGCTAGTCAGGTGAGAAAGAGTGTATCTGTCCATCTTTAAGGATGCCACTAGTATACATCAAGGTATTATCTGTACCTGAACACCCCAGTTTTGAGAAAATGTTTCTTTAACCCTTTACCATTTACATTACTCTATATATACTATTATATTTTCACGGTAAATGCTTAACTTCACATAATTTTCTCACATAGTATTGAAACTATGAGATTTTGATATTATTTATTTTGAGAACAATTCTTAACATCAGTATGAGTGGCCAGTTACAGCCAGTTTGAACAGAAAGAGGTGAGAGAATTCTGGCTGGATACAGCTGGTTTAAATGCTTAAAGGTTAAATCCTTGATAATAGTAAATACAATATTGAAATAACATTTCTTCCAATCACTTCACTCTATTTTCAAAGTGACAGTGTGTAATAGTGTATCTGGTTTTGAAATAATAGTTTCGGTCGTTGGATGAAGGCCATACTGGGGCACTGCTTTGAATGGTTTTAAACCTAAATACTTATGTAACATGAACAATAATGAGAATACAGGAGGGAAATATTCACACATATCTTTCCATGTCAACATGAAAAGTAGACTTAAGATAATTGTTTCTGCTTTTGGCACAAGACCAGCAATTATCCCAGTGTATTACTGGTACTTTATTTTTATCACCCCGTAAGGATGAAAGGCAAAGTTAACCTCGGCGGGATTTGAACTCAGAATGGCAAGGGCCGTAACTCTATGCGTCAAAGCATGGTGTCCGACCCTCTACTGATACAGCCAATCCACAATAATGACCATGATGATGATGTGTGTGTGTGTATGTCTGGTTTTCTATTTGCTTATATATAAGTATGTAGGTAAATAGAGAACCACATGTGTGTGTCTTGTATTTATTTATATATAAATATATTTATGTATGTGTATATATATTTTCTGTTTGCCTATATAGAAGTATATTATGTATGTGTGTGTATTTTCTATTTACTTATATATAAGTGTATTATATATACATGTGTGTATGTGTGCGTCTGTTTAAGGGAAAGCAAATATGTATATGTGTATGTTTTGTATTTACCTATGTGTGTGTGTATATATATATATATATATATATATATATATATATATATATATATTCATATACACATACATACATATATATACACATATACACATATATATATATACACATACATACATATACACACACACACACACACACACACACACACACACACACACACACACATATATAGATATATAATTATGTATGTGTGTTTAAGGGAAGGCAAATATGTATGTGTCTATGTTTTGTATTTACCTATATATATATATACACACACACACACACATACATATGTATATGTATGTGTGTGTGTGTGTTTAAGGCAAGGCAAATATTTTATGCTTGTATGTTTATATTATTGGTATAGTTGAGTTGTCTGTAGTTATTAATGACCTTCCATATCAATCTATGGAAGCCATGTCTCTCCCCCTCGCCCTCTCTCTCTCTCTCTATATATATATATCTCCCCCTCTCCCCCAATGTTACTATATTCACTCTCACTATACTTCTATCAACAGTTTTATGCCACACAGTCATCATTTAGATGCAATTTTATTTTATTTTCTCCTTTCCATATTTACTTTCTTCCTTCCTTCCGTCCTTTTTTCTTTCTTTCTTTCGTTTCTTTCTTTCTTTTGTTCTATATATTTTTTTATATATTTCATTGAGATAAATAACTGTTAACTATCACAATTAATAACTGTTTTTGTTGGTGTTTTCATTGTTGTTTTGTTGGTGTTTTCATTGTTATTTTGGCACCAACCTAATGTTGATTTTACTTTCTGTTCTCTTTTTGTTTACCTCTAGGCACTGTACAAACACTCACACACTCTCTCTCTCTCTCTCTTGCACATTTTATATGTATGTTTATTCATGTGTGTATGTGTCTGTATATGTGTGTGTGTAAATCTATATATTTATGTGTGTATGTGTCTGTATATATATATGTGTGTGTGTGTGTGTGTAAATCTATATATTCATGTGTGTGTAAATCTATATATTTATGTGTGTATGTGTCTGTGTGTGTGTAAATCTATATATTTATGTGTGTATGTGTGTAAATCTATATATTTATGTGTGTGTGTGTGTGTAAATCTATATATTTATGTGTGTATGTGTCTGTGTGTGTGTGTAAATCTATATATTTATGTGTGTATGTGTCTCTGTGTGTGTGTGTAAATCTATATATTTATGTGTGTATGTGTCTGTATATATGTGTGTGTGTAAATCTATATATTTATGTGTGTGTGTGTGTAAATCTATATATTTATGTGTGTATGTGTCTGTGTGTGTGTGTAAATCTATATATTTATGTGTGTATGTGTCTCTGTGTGTGTGTGTAAATCTATATATTTATGTGTGTGTGTGTGTAAATCTATATATTTATGTGTGTATGTGTCTCTGTGTGTGTGTGTAAATCTATATATTTATGTGTGTATGTGTCTGTGTCTGTGTGTAAATCTATATATTTATGTGTGTATGTGTCTGTATATATGTGTGTAAATCTATATATTTATGTGTGTATGTGTCTGTATATATGTGTGTGTGTAAATCTATATATTTATGTGCATGTATCTATATAATTATGTGTGTATGTATATATATGTGTGTATGTACATATGTGTATCTATATATTGATGTGTGTATATGTCTGTGTGTATGTATCTATATATTTGTGTGTATATGTGTGTATGTATCTATATATGTATGTGTGTATATGTCTATATATGTGTGTGTGTGTATCTATATTTATATGTCTGTCTATATGTGTGTGTGTATCTATTTATGTATGATATATATATACAAATATGTGTGAATGTGGCTATCATCATCATCACCATCATATTTTCCCTGCCATCATGTGTATATGTGTCGATATATGCATGTGTGTATATTGACAAAACAATGATGGTGTGTATATGTTATATACACATATCTATGAAAAGTATTGACTAAATGGTTAGCAGTCTCTAACCTGT
>CAXHJY010000093.1:30000-47500 GCA_964016885.1 Eledone cirrhosa
GCTCCAATACTGCTTAATCAGACCTCATTATTTACTTCTATGGAGGGCAGTAGAGCATCAGACAACATGCTTTGTGGTGGCATTAAGTTATGGTTATTTACTTCTATGGAGGGCAGTAGAGCGTCAGACAACATGCTTTGTGGCATTAAGTTATGGTTATTTACTTCTATGGAGGGCAGTAGAGCGTCAGACAACATGCTTTGTGGGATTAAGTTATGGCCCTTTAGATTTTGAGTTCAAATCACATTGAGGTTTGTTTGGCCCTTCATCTTTACGGGGGGGGGGGGGGTCGATAAAAATATAGATTTTCCCCTCCCCGAAAATTGTTGACTTTCAGTTGTTATTTCCTTCTAAGTATTCTTTGATATACCTCTACCTATATGGTAGTACCTAATATGTATCCTTTCATATACCTCTACCTATAGTACCCCATACCATTGGTAGTACCTAATATGTATCCTTTGATATACCTCTACCTATAGTACCCCATACCATTGGTAGTACCTAATATGTATCCTTTGATATACCTCTACCTATAGTACCCCATACCATTGGTAGTACCTAATATGTATCCTTTGATATACCTCTACCTATAGTACCCCATATCATTGGCACTACCTAATATGTATCCTTTGATATACCTCTACCTATAGTACCCCATACCATTGGCACTACCTAATATGTATCCTTTGATATACCTCTACCTATAGTACCCCATATCATTGGCACTACCTAATATGTATCCTTTGATATACCTCTACCTATAGTACCCCATACCATTGGTAGTACCTAATATGTATCCTTTCATATACCTCTACCTATAGTACCCCATACCATTGGCAGTACCTAATATGTATCCTTTGATATACCTCTACCTATAGTACCCCATATCATTGGCAGCACCTAATATGTATCCTTTGATATACCTCTACCTATAGTACCCCATATCATTGGCACTACCTAATATGTATCCTTTGATATACCTCTACCTATAGTACCCCATATCATTGGCACTACCTAATATGTATCCTTTGATATACCTCTACCTATAGTACCCCATATCATTGGCACTACCTAATATGTATCCTTTGATATACCTCTACATATAGTACCCCATATCATTGGCACTACCTAATATGTATCCTTTGATATACCTCTACATATAGTACCCCATATCATTGGCAGTACCAAATTTCTTATTTTTTACTTTACTTACCAAGAAGTAATATTTATTTGTGTTAAATTGTGTTGCAATTATAACAAATGATCTAATTCCACTTTCTCTTTTTTTTTTCTTTGATAGGTCTTATTAGATGAAGGGAGTTGTACATGCCTCTCTTAGGATGTGGCGCAATGTGGCCTTTTTAGTGTTGGTGATGCCACTGCTGTCTGTGAGTGGTGATTACATTGTAAGCAGTTTCCAAAGCTCTAAAAATGGATCCACCATGAACCATTATGTGGTTAACAAAAATACGGGCAAGATCTATGTTGGTGCTGTCAACAGACTCTATCAACTCTCTGCCGACCTGAAGTTGGAGTTTAATGTGTCTACCGGACCGAAAAAGAGCAGTCCGCAGTGTCCACCGCAGAAATATTCCTGCAAGATAGGACAACTTACCGATACTTACAACAAAGTTCTCGTTGTGAACTATGCATCACAGGAACTGATTGCTTGCTCAACGCAGTTCCATGGTATATGTGAGAAAAGGCATCTTGCTAACATGTCCATCAACAACGCCAATGAACGACTCTTTAACCCGGTTGTTGCCAACAGCCTGAATGCAACTACTTTTGCTTTTATTGCACCCGGACCAAGCCAAGGAAATGGCGTTCAGCCCAATGTACTGTATGTTGGTGCAACAAGAACCACCATTGGATTAAGAATATACCGCGATCTAGTGCCAGCCTTCTGTATTCGCAATCTTGAAGATTTCGAAATTGCATACAAAAGCCCTGTGGAGCAGAGTTCCAAAAAAGAAATTGAAACCCAACATAGAGAAACATTCAAAGTGAACTACATATATGGCTTCAGCTCTGAGAAGTTCAGTTACATGTTGACTGTCCAGAAAGCCAACACCCAAGATGAACGATATGCTTCAAAGATCTTCCGGGTTTGTCAAAATGATAAAAATTTCTATTCTTACGCAGAACTATCTTTCAAATGTGGAAGTAACAGGATCTATAATTTAGTGCAAGCTGCTTACCTTGCTAAAGCAGGGAGCACATTGGCACAAAATCTTGGAATCCCTACAACTGAAGATGTGCTTTATGCTGTGTTTTCTCATGGACAGACCAACAAGGCTCAGCCCCAGCCTCAATCAGCGCTTTGCATTTATCCAATGCGGAAGGTTAGGAAAATATTTACCCAAAACATCCGCCAATGTTTCAAAGGACTAGGAAACATTGGTCCTGAACATCTTACAAAGTCTACCTTGTGCCAAAAAACGGTAAGTTATTTGGTTTTTTTTTTTTTTATTTATTTTAAATGAAGAAAAGAAAAAAAAAGAAAATCTTTATTATTTCTCTACTACAATGATGATGATTTTAGAAATCTAACCAGAAACAGTTTTATATGAGCAAGACACGGTCACCTGACACGACTTGTCTCTAATGGGACAACCTGTCTAACCCATGCATAGAAAATGAATGGTAAACAAGTGATATTTCAATACCACCACCAGCTCCATACACCTTTCCATACCCACACCATACTACCATCAACAATTTAAAGAAATAACAAAAAATCTCTCACTTTCTCCATATCTCTCTCTCTCTCTCTCTCTCTCACTCTCTCTCTCTCTCTCTCTCTCGCCATTCCTGTTTACCACCACCACCACCCCTTCTCTCTATCCTTATATTCCAAGATTGTGAATATATTCATCTCCTTCCATACAAAATCTTATATCCTCCACCCCAAATCAGAGTTGTCCCTTAATTAGTATCAGTTTCGTTTATTTATTTTTCACACACACACACCCCCCCCCATATCCCCAGGAGGTGTGAGAAAAATCAACAAAAAATCAACTAAAAAGACAAAACTTGTTTTATTGAAAGGTTAGTTGTCAACTGTGTAACAGCAAACATCTCTGTCCATGTCTTAGGTTCCCACAGTTTTACTGTTGCTGCTACTACTACTATTAACTTTATATTCACCCTTGCATGACCATAGTTCTAATGAAATACATTCTAACCTCAGTATCTCTCTAGTGTTTAGACTGTCGCGAATAAAACCACTGAAACTGAAATTGCAATATGGTGAGGAAAAGAAAGAAAGAACTTCAGTAGCTCTCTAGTACTTATTGTAGGTAACTTCACTACCTCTCTAGTACTTATAGTAGTTAACCTCAGTAGCTCTCTAGTACTTATTGTAGATAACCTCAGTAGCTCTCTAGTACTTATTGTAGTTAACCTAATTTCTACATAAGTAACTGAAGCTATTTCTCCACAATAAGTCATTGTAAAACTAATGTTAAGGTCAGAGTGACCTCAAAATTTATTTTACACTGACTTATTCATGTTAGCATGGGTTGGATAGGACTTTGGGCTTTAGAATTCTGCAGGGGGACATCGTTCCTGGTGACAACCACTTTACAGCATCTACTGGATAACTTGTAGATAACTGGGGAGGTTGTCATATCCCTGACACAGCTAAAGGGTTCTTTTGGATGTTGTCTCCTGCACTGCTGTCTCTACTATTAGTCTTTGTGTGGTCAGCTCAACACATTAGTGGTTCTTTCCTCATTAAGCACAGGCTGAAAATTAGTTGAAAAATGGTGTGAATGACGTATTTAATTACAGTATGTAAGAGATACTGGTGATATTGCTGACTTTATAAGTTTGGCACAAGGCCACATATTTATAGGAAATGAGATTGACATTGATTCCAGTATATTACTGGTAGTTACGCCATAGATTTCAATAGTGTGTGGGGCGGGCGGGGTATTGTTAACTCTCTGATCTTATTTAACTCTCAGCAGAATATTTGGGATTTTAGGCTGATGCTTCATCTTTTTTTTGTTTTTTGTTGATTTTTTTGCTATCATAGCCATTTTAGTAGACAGCCATACTGCCACAAATCTGTGGAACGCACTCTCACTCTCATTCTCACTCTCTCAAATACTCTCCTCTCTCTCTCATTCTCTCACCTACTCTCCTCTCTCTCTCATTCTCTCACCATCTTCCCTCTCTCCCTCTCTCTCACTCTCTCTCTTCTTCCTCTCTCTCTCTCTCACTCCTCTCACCGTCTTCTCTCTCTCTCTCACACACATCATAAGAATGTACAGCCCAGTTCAGTTCAGCCAACATATATTATCTCTCCCTATCATTCCCCACTTTTTCCCCTCCTCACAAACTCGACTCCTTCTTTCTCTATCTTATTAACTGAAAAAGATTGAGAGCAAGCTCTGAATTAAAGCAGCCTGACCTCCCCGCCACCCTGTACACACACACCCAGCACACACACATACACTCACACCCAGCTCACACATACACTCACACCCAGCTCACACCCAGCACACACACATATACACAGCTCACCCAACACACACACAGCACACTCACACATATACATACACAAACACAGCACACACACACATACAAAAACACACACACACACACATCTCTTCTCAATTCTATTCCCCTCCTGTTCCCAAGCCCACAGTGTCAATAAGATAGGTTTTTAAGATGAGATGTGATTGAAGTGAACAAGGAGGACAAAAATGTTGGCCGGGAGGTGGGAAGAGTGTCAGTCCAGCCCCTGAGGGTTATTGAATAAGGCATTTACTGTTCCCTTAAAACTCCCACAGGACATGTCTAAATAGGGAAACTATGGGCAAGAAGGGAGAAAGAGAGAAGGAGTAGGGACTTAGGGTGATAATGTTTTGTTTTGGAGGTGGAGGGGGGGGGGGGCAGTATGTAAAATAAAATAACAACAACAATAAAAAAAAGGTAGTTATGACTTAATAAAGGGCATCTCTGCATAACATATACTGATATGGGAGCAGATCTCTGCAGTGTTGTACTGGAATGGAGAGAGAAAGAGAGAGACTGTGTGAGTGTGTTGCTGGAAATCACAATTGCTGGCTTTATTCTCCAGTAATTTCATTATTGCATGAAAGATTCTCTGTTATTTGGCGATTGGCCATTTCCATTAAACTAGGTCGGCACTTTGTAACTTTGTTTTTGCTTAGAAAGGATTTTTTTCTTGTATTTTTTTTTTGTTCATTTGTGTGTGTGGATGTATGAGTGTATGTGTGTGTGTGTAGACGTATGAGTGTGTGTGTGTGTGTATGTGTTTCTGAATATTACGACAACTAAGCAACTTTTGATGAAGATAATGTTCTCATTACCATTATAATGGTAGAGAAGTGGCAAAAGTGGTTGGTAGAGACAGCTCTGAGTTAAATATTTTGGTAGAGACAGCTCTGAGCTAAATATTTTGGTAGAGACAGCTCTGAGCTAAATAATTTGGTAGAGACAGCGCTGAGCTAAATATTTTGGTAGAGACAGCTCTGAGCTAAATATTTTGGTAGAGACGGCTCTGAGCTAAATATTTTGGTAGAGACAGCTCTGAGCTAAATATTTTGGTAGAGACAGCTCTGAGCTAAATATTTTGGTAGAGACAGCTCTGAGCTAAATAATTTGGTAGAGACAGCTCTGAGCTAAATATTTTGGTAGAGACAGCTCTGAGCTAAATATTTTGGTAGAGACAGCTCTGAGCTAAATAATTTGGTAGAGACAGCTCTGAGCTAAATAATTTGGTAGAGACAGCTCTGAGCTAAATATTTTGGTAGAGACAGCTCTGAGCTAAATATTTTGGTAGAGACAGCTCTGAGCTAAATATTTTGCAGTATTTAGTTATGCTCTGTTTACATTCTAAGTTCAAATCTCAAATAGAGATTTACTTTGCTTTTTACTCCCCCAGGGGAAGGAGTTTGATAAAATGAGAACAAGTCATTGACTTAGAAACTTTCTTGTGTTTTTAGAAGGAATTCCTTAGCCTTGTGTGTCTTTGGCAGGCTTACTATGTGTACGTGTGGGAATGTGTATCTATGTGTGTGTGTGAATGTGTATGTATGTATGTGAATGTGTACGTATGTGCGTGTATGTCGCCACTGCCTCCTTCTCTCTAGCTCTCTCCATCTCTCACTATTATAAGCAAACGGGCCACTCGCCACCCCCATGCGCTTCACTGGCTGCCCCACAGCCCCAGCGGAAGGAACAGAGAAGGTAACCCCCCCCCCCTCCCGGTAGTATCGTGAGGGAGACATGTTGAGACTTGTGTTGGATTCATTTGGCTATACCCCCCCCCCCCCCCACCACCACCACCAATTCTCCTCCCCTATGATATATGATTTATTACCAGTGTGAGATTATAAAGGCAGTGGTAATGGAATGCCATTAGACATTAGATTCCACTGAAATTAACTAGATTTATTATTATTATACTTAAGGGTTGATGATATAAGTACCAGTAATTTGCTTATGTTTATTTAATTGAGTCTATGTTTGCTTAACAAATTTATAACTTTGTAACTACGTAAAAAAAACAAAATCAAATCCAATTATTGTCTGCAGTGTTGCTGAAAACTGTTCTTTTGGATGATTTACTCTTCCCCACCACATTGTTTTTAATTATTACAGCTTCTTTGAAAGCTTCCTTTGTGGTTAGACTTCATAGAACAAGAAACTAATATTTCATATTTATCTTCTGTCAGTGAAGAAGACATTCCAAGGAATATCAACTCTTTTAACTATCCACAATTCCACTTTTCTCCACTTTTCCATGTGGGTAGCAGTGGGAGGAATAGGCGGTGAATTAGCAGAGCTGTAATGGCTCTTCCAATACTATTGCCCTCCTCTGGGGAAACACCTTCTCTGTTGTGTCTGCCGGGGATGCAGAGCTCCCAGCGTGTAGGCTCCCATTGGTTTATAATGGATAGAATGATTTTTGGTAGTAGTTCCAGTTTTCTATGCTCTGAGTTCAAATCCTGCCAAGGTCAACTTTGCCTTTCTTCCTTTCAAGGTTGATATAAAATAAAGAATCAGTACTCCTCATTTCAGCGAGGACCACCTCCCTACTCACCACCATTGGCACGGAGTTGGCTCCCCGCAGGTGTCTCAGTTTAGCAAGGACCACCTCCCTACTCACCACCATTGGCACGGAGTTGGCTCCCCGCAGGTGTCTCAGTTTAGCAAGGACCACCTCCCTACTCACCACCATTGGCACGGAGTTGGCTCCCCGCAGGTGTCTCAGTTTAGCAAGGACCACCTCCCTACTCACCACCATTGGCACGGAGTTGGCTACCCGCAGGTGTCTCAGTTTAGCAAGGACCACCTCCCTACTCACCACCATTGGCACGGAGTTGGCTACCCGCAGGTGTCTCAGTTTAGCAAGGACCACCTCCCTACTCACCACCATTGGCACGGAGTTGGCTACCCGCAGGTGTCTCAGTTTAGCAAGGACCACCTCCCTACTCACCACCATTGGCACGGAGTTGGCTCCCCGCAGGTGTCAGCCTCGTGAGCTGTAATGGCTCTTCCAACGCGTCTCCCTCATCATCCTCTGGGGAAACATCTTCTCTGTTCTGTCCGTCAGGGCTGTTGGGTGGCCAGCGCATGGGCCCCCATTTGCACCTAGAGAGAGAGATGGAGGGAGAGAGAGAGAGAGAGATGGAGGGAGAGAGAGATGGAGGCAGTGAGTGGAAGAGCAAGAACATCAATACAGACACACTTGAGAAGACGATATGTTATATGCAATATATTTACATTCAACAAAATACTCTGTGAACCTTTTGTGTCCCTGTATTATTGTGTATTTATCTAAAAGTAGTTTTTTCCAAGAATCCCTATCCTTTAAAATCCCTTGGCCAATCACCTCCACCCATCCCCCAAAATATGTATCTCCAATCTTGGTCCTTTTTTTTTGTTTGTTTTCCTTTAACCCTTTAGCATTTACATTACTCTACATATACTATTGTATTTTCACAGTAAAGGCTTTACCTCATAACATTTACATTACTCTACATATACTACTGTATTTTCATGGTAAACACTTTACCTCATAACATTTACATTACTCTACATATACTACTGTATTTTCACAGTAACGGCTTTACCTCATAACATTTACATTACTCTACATATACTACTGTATTTTCACAGTAAAGGCTTTACCTCATAACATTTACATTACTCTACATATACTACTGTATTTTCACAGTAACGGCTTTACCTCATAACATTTACATTACTCTACATATACTACTGTATTTTCACAGTAACGGCTTTACCTCATAACATTTACATTACTCTACATATACTACTGTATTTTCACAGTAAAGGCTTTACCTCATAACATTTACATTACTCTATATATACTACTGTATTTTCATGGTAAAGGCTTTACCTCATAACATTTACATTACTCTATATATACTACTGTATTTTCATGGTAAACACTTGACCTCATATAATTATTTCACATATAGAATCTATGAGATTTTGATGTTATTTATTTTGAGAACAATACCTTAACATCAGTATGAGCAGCCAATTATGGCCAGTTTGAACAGAAAGAGGTGAGAGAATTCTGGCCAAATACGTCCTGTTTGAATGCTAAAGGTTTAATACCAGGCTCAAGTAAGACCCCTACTGAAGTATTACTCACCTATATATAGGGTAGTTATGTTGTAATACACACTAACATACTAAACTGTATTTAAAAGCAGGTCGGTCAGTCGCCCTCCCACTACAACCCCCCCCCCCCCTAATTCACATGTATTTTTTTTTTATCTCTCTTCCTCTCTTCTTTTATTACTAACTACAACAGTTATTCCTGCTGCTTCGTTTTCTTTTTCTTTTTCTTCATCT
Organism: Eledone cirrhosa; assembly: GCA_964016885.1. Lineage (NCBI taxonomy): Eukaryota > Metazoa > Mollusca > Cephalopoda > Octopoda > Eledonidae > Eledone > Eledone cirrhosa. The sequence goes on from CAXHJY010000093.1 coordinate 38,872, forward strand.
AAATATTGTTTTTCCTTTCATTGTAAATATTATTGTGTATATATATATATATATATATTATATATATATATATATATATATATATAATAGTAATAAACGAAAGATATATACTTTATTTCGTTATATATATTCCGAAGATGTAAAGTTTTATGTATAACATAAAATAAAACATGTCCTCCTCAGACAAAATATTATAGAAAATGTATGATTTTTTTCCTGATATGCTGGTAGAGAGATGAACCGAGCAGATCAGTGACCACCAGGCATATATATATATATATATATATATATATATATATATATACAAGTGGAAGTTTAGTAAAATCGGAGTTTTGGCTGTGTCCAAGCTAACGATATACATTTAGGAATGAACAGCAAAGCACTCAATAAGGTTGCAGGCCTTAGAGTAATAACTGTTTCTACTTTTGGCACAAGGCCAACAATTACCCCAGTGTATTACTGGTACTTTATTTTATCGACCCCGTAAGGATGAAAGGCAAAGTTAACCTCGGCGGGATTTGAACTCAGACCGTAAAGGGACGTAACTCTATGCTGGAAAGCATGGCGTCCGACTCTCTACTGATACTGCCAATCCACCACCCAGGAATAACATAGGTTAGATAGGTTGACAAATTGAGGTAAACTAAGCCACATAATACCAAATCAACGAAAAAACTAATCAGGTTATATATAGTCTGTCTGTCCCGGCTCAGAGGGGGGGAGTTGTCCAGGAGGACAGTGGGGGAAATGGACCTCAACAGCCAACTCTGTTCTGACAACAGTGAAGGTTTTAAGCAGTTGAGGTCCATCTCCCTCACTGTCCTCCTGGACAACCCCCCCTCCTCTGAGCTGGGACAGACTGACCCTTAAGTTTCATTTATAGTTGGTAGCAGTGTGCATTTGATTTACATCCATAAGCACTCACACACACATACATACATACAGACACACACACACACACACACACACACATACATACGCACATACATACACAAACACAAGCACACATACCTATACACAGACATACATACACACACACACACACATACATACATACATACATACATACACACACACACATACACACATACATACATACATACATAAAAAGTTAACAGTTAACCCTGAAAAGGAGTTAACTTGTCCTCCAAGGTACACAGTTGCTGCACCTGTCTCTGACCCTCACCTCAACCCTACACCACCACCACCACCCTTATATACTGCTTCTCACCTATAATCCTCTATCCTATCCCCCTCTTTCTCTCTCTTTTGACAAGTTCAATATAAATTAAATCCCCCCCCCCCCCCCCCCCACCAAAGCAACAGCAACAAGACAAGCTACCTAATTTCTCCTCCCACCCACCCCTCACCAGTCTAGTTAAGCTCTTCTATACTTGGAGGTGAAATCAGTACACTACATACATGTAAACATTAGATGGATTCCTCACTGAAATTTTCTTGGCTCATTCCTTATATCTTTTCTTCTCTTTCTTCTTCTTCTCTTTCTTTGTTGCTTCCATTTTGGATATTTGGCACTCCTGGCTAATAAAATAACCTTAGACAGTTGGAAAGATGGTGTGGGGTGGTGGTGGTGGTGGTGGTGGTGGTGGTGGTAGTAATTATAATGATGATGGTGATACTTGTGGTGGTGGTGGTGGGTGGTGATGATGGTGGTGGTGGTGGTAGTAATTATAATGATGATGGTGATACTTGTGGTGGTGGTGGTGGGTGGTGATGATGATGGTGGTGGTGGTAGTAATTATAATGATGATGGTGATACTTGTGGTGGTGGTGGTGGTAGTGATGATGATGGTGTTGGCAGTGGTGGTGGTTATGATGGTGGTGGTGGTGTTGGGTGCTGGCTGGGGGTAATGGTGGTAGTAGTAGTGGTAGTAGTAGTAGTAGTGGTAGTAGTAGTAGTGGTAGTAGTAGTAGCAGTGAGGACTTTTGCCAAAATTGCAGATAGACTACTTTCGAATTCCCAACTTGTAGGTCAACTTAGAGCAAAGTCAGACAGAGGAAAGGGGTCTCCTAGGTCAATGGTGGTGGTGGTGGTGGTAGTGGTGGTGATGGTGGTGGTGGTGCTGGTGGTGGTGGTAGTGGTGATGGTGGTAGTGGTGGTGGTGGTGGTGGTGGTGGGGTTGTTGGTGTCGTTAGTAGTGATGGTGGTGGTGTAGTGTGTGGTGGTAATGACTGGCGGTTGTAGTGGTGGTGTGCTGGCGGAGGTGGGTAGGAGTAGCCTGAGGTCATCTGAAGGAGAATAAATAAATAAATAAATAATGAAGGAGGGAAGAAATAAAATAAATTTAGAAAGAAACAAAACAGGAGCCAACCATATTTTTATATTTGATTCCATACTACAGATATAGCTGCTCTTTCACTTAGTTATACCACACGTGTGTAATGTAGACATACTGTGTCTGTATGTATATATGCATGTGTGTATGTGTGTGTATATATACATATATATATATAGAGACAGAGAGAAAGAAAGTCGTGTCATATTTATAATGCACAAGCATAGACATACACAGTGTGCATATATATATATACATGTGTGTGTGATTTTATAATATATATGTGTGTGTGTATATATATATGTGTGTGTGTGTGTAAGTATATATATATATATATACTTCCATTTTTCACTATATATATATGTATATATGTGTGTATATATATATATTAACCGCATGCTCACATTCTCATTTAAACATACATACACTCATACACTCTACCATTTACACCTGTGTTTGCACACATAAATACACACACATAAATACACATAAATACACACACATAAATACACACACTTAAATACACACACTTAAATACACACACATAAATACACTCTTGTATACTATAAATATGCCTCTCACAGTTTACTGCACTCTGAAGCATGCCCCCCCCCCCCCCGTTTGGTTGTCTGTACATGCAAAGGCTCAGCCACACACACACACACACATGCATGTCTATATATAGACATACACACACAATCTACACTATATCTGCTACTTCTACTGCCAACCTATACACACACACACACACATATATATATATATATATATATATATATATATATATACTCATCCACACATATATATACACACAATCTACACTATATCCTCTACTACTGCCAAACACACACACACACACATATATATATATATATATATATATATATATATATATATATATATATATATGTGTGTGTGTATATATATATACACACACACACAATCTCCACTGTATCCTCTACTACTGCCAAACACACACACACACACACACACACACACATATATATATATACACACACACACACACAACTCCACTGCAATCTCTACAACTGCCAAACTTACCTTTTACACAGTTGGGGAGTGATTTCCAAATAAATTTGTAAGAATGCTGGAAGGTGGTGGTTAATTGAATTCTGATGATAGTGGAGCAGTGTAGTGGTTGTATTGATTGGTTTAGATTGTATAGCAGCAGGTGAGGTGAGGTGGTGGTGAGCAGGGGATGTGGGGTGAGGTGAGTGGTAGTGGTGGTGGTGGTGAGCAGGTGGGGTGAGTGGTATGGTAGTGGTGGTGGTGGGGGTTAGAACCATTGGTCATTTAGATTAAGCTGCTCCCTTGTAGGGGTGTGATTTTCAACCCCTGTCCACTGTAATAGAGGATTAGATAAGGGCTGTCCCCTCTCTATCTCTCTCTCCCTGCCTTCTTTTCCCCATCCAACTGAATAATCTGTCCCCAATGGCCACTGTCCCAAATGAAACCTGACAACATCAGAGCCAATTTTAGTTTTTATCTAGACTTATATTAAAATATTAAGATTAGTGGTGGCGGTGGCGGCGGCGGTGGTGGTGATGGTGATGGTGGTGGTGGTGGTGGTGATGGTGGCGGCGGTGGTGGTGATGACAATAATAATGATGATTATTAGTAGCAGAGGAGTGACAGATATCTAAATATCTAGACTTGACTGTCAGCTTTCTTTTCATGCCAGTCTCTGAAGAGACGAGACCTAGAGACCTCTGGTGTCCCCAGTCACTGAAGAGACGAGACCTCTGGTGTCCCCAGCCACTGAAGAGACGAGACCTCTGGTGTCCCCAGTCACTGAACTGTCATTTTCTTCAGCAACATTATGAGGAGTGCATCTCACCAACATGTTAAGAGATAATGCTGCAAATCTTCACAACAATATGTCTACTAGTAAAAATACTATAACCATTTGAATTAACAAACCTATTTTTAGATATTTTGTGCTAAATCATTACAGCATATTAAGAAACAAGTCACTTGCTGAACTTTTCATTATGAGTATATATATATCTATCAAATAAAGTGTCCAGCCCTTGATTTAGATGATCCTTTGTTTTTATTTTATTTTTTGCCACACACCTACTGCAGGAAAACATAATGATGAAACACATGTTAATTTTACATATGACTTTTGAGTTAACTAACTGGCTTATTAACAAACATTACAACACCACTCTCAACCTATTACAATCACCACCATCATGGTGACTGACCCCCAACCGAACAGGGGGATCCTATATGTGGTACCCTCGACCTCCTAGAAATAGCAGCTAAATCACCTTTACCTCAGGAAAGACACAATGGATAATGTAGTCCTGGATGTACAAAAGGATGGGATGGCCAAGATGAAAATAAAATGTCTTTGATCATAGGGCTGTTTAAACATGTTTGTGACTAAACAACAGCCACAACACCACCACCATTTATGGCTAAACACCACCACCACCATCTGTGGCTAAATATTACCACCACCACCACCACAGTCTTTATACAAGGATAAAACTAGGAATCTGGCTTGGGGTATCTATCTCAACCATCTCCTCCCCCCTCTCTCACCATCTCCTCCTCCCTCTCTCACCATCTCCTCCTCCCTCTACCCTCTATGCTACCACTAAATGGCAAAGAAAAGTTAAATACGCCCCCCCCCCTCTTCTATATTATATCTATATTTATCTATTTATATGTTTACTGTGGAACCCTGAAAACCTTTATTCCCTTGTCCTTTCCATTTGACATTTATGTGATGGAGGGAGGGAGAGAGAGAAGGGAGTAGATGGAGGGAGAGGGAGGAGGGGGTAGCTGGAGGGAGAGAGAAGGGGTAGAGGGGGGGATAGAGAGAAAGGATGGTGTTAGCATTTGTTTATTTGGTTTGGTTTTAAGGCTGAGAGGGGTGTGTATGTGTGTGGTTATGTAGACATGTGTGTGTGTCTGTGTGGTTATGTATGTGTATGTGTGTGTGTATGTGTGTTAGGAGTATCTTAGTCTCTGTTGAACTACACTGAGTCTGGTCTGACCTTTTTGTTTGAAATGATCTGATGCCACCACCATCACCATCATTATCACAGCAGCCATCACACCACCATCAACACCACCATCATTATCACAGCCACCACCATTTAAAATCACTACTATTGCTACAAGGTTGTTAATTACTCTCACCATTCTCATCATTATCATTACCACCACCACCACCACCACCACCACCATTACCACCACTACCACCATTACCACCACCAGCACGTCATTAACACCAACAGAGTCAACAACTACCAAAGCAACAATCAATATATAGTACTTTGGTAGGGTCAAAAACACATGCACCAGTTAAATTTCACTCCAGTTTTTTTTATTATCTATTAGTCAAGTACCTAACCAAATCCATTGGTTTGTTTAGGGACCAAATGGTTATTTAATTGTCAAAGGAGAAGAGAAAAAAGGTGGAGTAACTGGGGCAAAGCTGAAGAGGGGTCATAAAGGTAAAAAGTCATTGAGAAGGTCACTGATTGTGACAAAAGAACTTTGACACTTAAATAACTATTTGGCTGCTAAACCAACCAACAAATAGATAGATTAGTTGTCTGACTAAATAATAACATTTGACCCCTGAAATGAAAGTCAACTGATGTGTGTGTGTGTGTAGGGGGGGGGGGTATTGGCAGCATGACGCCCCTAAGTTATATCTATTTCAACACAATTTCACATCAAGAATCTTGCACACAAATCCAAATATGAAACAACATACATGTATAACATAACTCTTTACACCTAACCACTCTACCATTCTACCACTGTACCACTATAACCTAACCACTCTACCATTCTACCACTGTACCACTATAACCTAACCACTCTACCATTCTACCACTGTACCACTATAACCTAACCACTCTACCATTCTACCACTGTACCACTATAACCTAACCACTCTACCATTCTACCACTGTACCACTATAACCTAACCACTGTACCACTATAACCTGACCACTATGCCACTCTACCACTATACCACACCATAACCACTATACCACACCCTAACCACTCTACCATTCTACCACTATACCACACTAAAACCATCTTCCCTCATTACCATCACCAGGTAAACCATTTAGCTTTATTCCTTAGTGTGTGTTTTAAGTTAGGGGTGAGTGGGTGGGCAATAATGGTTATTCTACTGATGGCAGAAGTGTATATATATATATATATATATTATTATATGTAATATTGAGTAGGATTGGCAGTATCGGTAGAGGGTCGGACGCCATGCTTTCCAGCATAGTTACGTCCCTTTACGATCTGAGTTCAAATCCCGCCGAGGTTGACTTTGCCTTTCATCCTTACGGGGTCGATAAAATAAAGTACCAGTAATGCACTGGGTAATTTGCTGGCCTTGTGCCTAAAGTAGAAACAATTATTATATGTAATAATATATATAGTTAGTTAGACCTTAATAAGCCTTAATAAAGTGATTTTCACACACAGGCTTGTTATGGGTGTTAAAATAATGCAGTTATGTATTTACTCAAATGTGTGTGCCAAGAAAGAAAGAGAGTACTCAATATATGTAGAGGATAACTTTGCCTTTCATCCTTACGGGGTCGATAAAATAAAGTACCAGTAATGCACTGGGATAATTGCTGGCCTTGTGCCAAAAGTAGAAACAATTATTTAGTTTATTTAGTGTGTGTGGACTGGTCCCAGGTGGTTTGGTATCTAAGGGGTTAATTCACCTACTAAACTTATCCAGTACCAATAAGAAATAAAATGATTTTAGTTGAAACATCTGAAATGGTGTCAAAAGTTCAAAATTGTTAAAAGCTAATGATAGCAACAGAACCAGGTGGCTGGCTGTCTGCTCTCCCCTCTTCCCCCATAACACACACTTATAACATTTGGCCACCATAGGAACTGTTAGTAGTTAGGGGAGTTTATTCTGTATGTATGACTGTGTGTATAGATATTTGTGTCATGAAGGAAGACAAATATAGGTCTGTATCAACCCCAAACTAGTCGAGCCCTTTTTTACCATATTTCTAATGAAAGGCACTGCTTATAATTTCTTTTTATGTAATCAAGAAGTTGGAGGATTTAGTGATGTAACTAACCTTCTCATTATTAAATTATCTTAATGATAGGGACCCCAGTCTTATGTTGTTATAGCCACACCTATGTAGGTTCAGCAGGTCCTCTACAAGGTTTTATCTCATAGGGGGTTTCTCAGGTGTTTTAATGAAGGGAGATTTAGTGATCTAACTAACCTTCTCATTATTGAGTCGATGTTTGGAACATATCTTAACAATGGTTCTTGCATAAAATTTATGGTGGAAAGTGTTTGTATATAAATATAATTACTTTAAAACAAACAGTTTTGTATCTAAGAACCAAGGACCCAGTTTCAGACAGAAAAGGGTCCAAGCAATTATCCCCTTCCCTTAACCCTTTAGCATTTAAACCAGCCATATCCGGCCAGAATTGTCTCATCCCTTTCTGTTCAAGCCAGCCGTAACTGGTCACTCATACTGATGTTAAGAAATTGTTCTCAAAATAAATAATACCAAAATCTCATAGATTCGAAACTATGTGAGATAATTATATGAGATAAAGCCTTTACCATGAAAATACAATAGTAGATATAGAGTAATGTAAATGTTATGTGAGGTATTATATGAGATAAAGCCTTTACCATGAAAATACAATAGTAGATGTAGAGTAATGTAAATGTTATGTGAGGTATTATATGAGATAAAGCCTTTACCATGAAAATACAATAGTAGATGTAGAGTAATGTAAATGTTATGTGAGGTATTATATGAGATAAAGCCTTTACCATGAAAATACAATAGTAGATATAGAGTAATGTAAATGCTAAAGGGTTAGACATGGAACACATTTACAAATATATATTTTGCTGGGGTCTCCTCTGCCTCATTTTAATAAGGCTTAGTCATTATGCTGATAATTATTTGTTTTGTTTTTTTCATTTCACTCCAGGTGTGATTTTAATTAAAATTTTTGTCTCACTATGTTAACTACATTACCAACCACTCAACTATATTTTCTCATGCAGAAGGCATCACTGGGTAGCTCCACCCCTCCCTTCTCCTTACCATTTTTCTTTCTTATTCAGCTTGCCTACCTTCATCCATATTTTTGCATAATTTCCATGTCTTATAGTCTCACCTCCCCCACGACTGCTGTGATTGAACAAACCTTTAATAGGATAACTCTATATAATCTCTTAGAGTCTGCTAGAAATAACAGCCAATTTCCTCTTTCAACCCTCCCCCTATCCCTTTTGTTACCATATTTCTAATGAA
>CAXHJY010000093.1:52500-57500 GCA_964016885.1 Eledone cirrhosa
GATAGAAAGTTCAAGTATGTTATGCAACGTGAGGACCAATTATATATATATATATATATATATATATATATATATATATATATATATATATATATATATACATACATTATATATATATATTTATATATATATATGCCTTTCATCCTTATGGGGTCGATAAAATAAAGTACCAGTAATACACTGGGTATTTGCTGGCCTTGTGCCTAACGTAGAAACAATTATGTATATATATTTATATATATATATACACATATATATTGTATTACACTCCCTGGATATATATATATATATAAATGGTTGTCTTGTTTTCACTCTTCATGTTCGATTTTTTGTGTCTTTACCCAGACCTTTTTTCTGGTTCTCCTTTGTGATCCTGTCTCTATCTGTACTCCCGAGGAAGGGCTTAAGCCCGACATGTTAAACTTTCTTTCCTCTTTCCAGTAGAACACATGAAACCAATAAGACTTTTGTACCTCTGTTTATTGTCTCCTTGAACTATATATATATATATATATATATATATATATATATATATATATATATATATAATATATAAGATCAGAAGATGGTTAAAAGAGTTCCATGTATTTTATTATGCGCATTTCAAAAACAAATATCATGCAATAACATTTGCGTTTTCGTCAGATAAAATAGGGAGACATGATATGAAGGTTAAAACACACTTGTGAATAGTGCAGTTTTAAATCAACAAATGTTATTGCATGATGATATTTGTTTTTGAAATGCGCATAATAAAATACATGGAACTCTTTTAACCATCTTTTGATCTTATATATTATTTATACTCCAGTCCTACAAACTGTAGAGTGCTACTTATCCGATATCTGCATTGCTTTATTGTACTATAATAAAACTCACCTCCTACATATATATATATATATATATATATATATATCCAGGGAGTGTAACTTGGAGATACAGTAGGTTACCCGGCTGAGCACTTGATGTTTAGGTTTACTTCTGTGTCGAGGTGTAGAGCTAGACTGAGTGTATTATAGTAAAATAAAATAAAAGGACGACGAGTGGTGACGAAACGCGCAACACCAACTAATAAACGTAATGAAGGGGTAACCACTCATACTTGTTATTTTACTATATATATATATATATATATATATATATATGTATAGTGGAGGCACATGGCTTAGTGGTTAGAGCATTGGCCTTGCAATCGAAAGGTTGTGAGTTCAATTCTCAGACCGGGTGATGTGTTGTTTCCTTGAGCAAGACACTTTATTTCACATTGCTCCAGTTTACTCAGCTGTAGAAATGAGATGATAGGGACCCCAGTCCCTATCATTCCACTGCAAAGTGGTCGTGGAGGTGCCACGGCAAAAAAGCACCCATCACTCACTGTAAATGAGGTTGGTGTTAGGAAGGGCATCCAGCTGTAGAAATCAAGCCAGAATCAGTTCCCGTCCCACCCTTGCAAGCAGGGAAAAGCGGACGTAAAATGAAATGAATGAAAAATGATTATATATATATATATATATATATGTTGTCTTAATACCAGCGATCTTTGATCTTCTTCATTATTATATATTTTATATATATATATATATAATTGTGTGTTGAACAATGAAAACAAAAAAGGTACCCTGTCTTGTCACTCAACTGTAAAATAAGACCCCTATTTTTATAAAAAGCAAACTTATGTACCTTACTGAGTGACACAAGAGGAGGGGTGTGAAGGAACAACTGTGGCCAACTGTGGTATATATCTTACTGAGTGACACAAGAGGAGGGTGGAGTAAAGTTGATCTAACAATGTTGTATATCTTACTAAGTGACCCAGGCCTACAATAGCAGGAGTGTCTAACATCTTTTATATTACAGTCAGTAGGTCAGTCAAGTTTCTTCCTCTTGTATTTTTACACACCAAATGCACCTCCTACACACTTATTGCACTTTTTACACACCAAATGCACCTCCTACACACCTCTTTCACTTTTACTGAACATGAGACATACCCTGTTCTGCTTTCTAAAATTGTTTGTGATAAGGAAGGTATATTGTGTGTGTGTGTATATATATATATATATATATATATGTGTGTGTGTGTATATATATATATATATATATATATGTGTGTGTGTGTATATATATATATATATATATATATATATGTATATATATGTACACACATACATATATATATCCTGCCAAGTTGGCTCCATGAATGCAGAGATTGGTTGGAGGAAATAACACAAGTGCACACACACACCACACACACACCACACACACCACACACACCACACACCACACACACCACACACACCACACACACCACACACACACCACACACACCACACACACCACACACACCACACACCACACACACCACACACACACACACACACACCACACACACACCACACACACCACACACACACCACACACACCACACACACACCACACACACCACACACCACACACACACACACCACACACACCACACACACACACCACACACACCACACACACCACACACACCACACACCACACACACCACACACCACACACACACCACACACACACCACACACACACCACACACACACCACACACACACACCACACACACCACACACCACACACACCACACAACATACACACAAACAGGCTGACATGAAAACAATTGCATGCTCTTGTGCACACACACACACACAGACACAGACATAGAGCCAAAGATACAGATTTACCATACACACACATCCACATATTCTCATACAGTAGACATACTACTAACGCCATCTACCTAGAAGATATTTACACACTAACATTATCTAGACACATCTATAACAGCGACCATCTAACTCTACACCACCACCATCTAACTCTACACCACACCACCATCTAACTCTACACCACCACCATCTAACTCTACACCACCACCACCACATCTAACTCTACACCACCACCACCACATCTAACTCTACACCACCACCATCTAACTCTACACCACCACCATCTAACTCTACACCACCACCACCACATCTAACTCTACACCACCACCATCTAACTCTACACCACCACCACCACATCTAACTCTACACCACCACCATCTAACTCTACACCACCACCATCTAACTCTACACCACACCACCACCATCTAACTCTACACCACACCACCACATCTAACTCTACACCACACCACCATCTAACTCTACACCACACCACCATCTAACTCTACACCACACCACCACATCTAACTCTACACCACCACCACCACATCTGGGGGCAGAGGTATAATTGGGGAAATACTGTGTGTGTGTGTGTGTGTGTGTGAAATATGTGTGTGTGTGTGTAATTGCTCAACTGAGTGTCTTAAATTCTTTCAATCTTTAAAAATATTTTCACCAACACACACACACACACACACACACACACACACACATATATCCCCACCCATCCACACACACACACACACATCCCCCACCCATCCATACACACACACATACACTGTCTCGTCATCCAACATCTCTTAATCACTCCTATCTCCCACTTCTCCATATTATAGTACTGTGTTGTGTGGTAGTGTTGTGGTGGTAGTATTGTGTGGTAGTGTTGTGGTGGTAGTATTGTGTGGTAGTGTTGTGTGGTAGTGTTGTGTGGTGGTAATGTTGTGTGATGTTATTGTGGCAGTATTGTGTGATAGTGTTGTGTGGTAGTGTTGTGTGTGGTAGTGTTGTGTGGTAGTGTTGCCTGTTGCTTCCTCTGTGCTGTTGTAGTATGGCATTACATTCTACCCTGTATTGATCGGTTAGTTTAGTCTGGCTTATCTCCCTTCTCTATTATCTCAACAACTCAATACATTCTGGGTTTGGTAGATTTTCTGCTCAAAATACTGTACACACACAGGCACACACACACACATACACACATACACACAGGCACACATACACACAGTGGCACACACAGGCACACACACACAGTGGCACATACACACAGGTACACATACACACACAGGCACACACACACACAGTGGCACATACACACAGGTACACATACACACACAGGCACACACACACACAGTGGCACACTCAGATGGGAAGTAATGAGTATTTTGTGTAGAGAGAGATTGTTGATATAAGATTTAAGTAGCTACTACCCTTTCACAACTGCTACATATATAGCAGCAACTCTCTCTCTCTCTCTCTCTCTCTCTCTCTCTCTCTCTCTCTACACACACACATGCACACTCATACACACCTACAATTTACCATTATCACCTACGTTAGGCAACACTCCACACTACACCACGCTGCACAACACCAGACTACACTACACCACGCTGCACAACACCACGCTACACTACACTACACTACACCACACCACACTACACCACGTTACACTACACCAGACCAGACTACACTACACTACACTACACTACACCAGACCAGACCAGACTACACTACACTACACCAGACCAGACTACACTACACTACACCAGACCAGACCAGACTACACTACACTACACCAGACTACACTACACTACACTACACTACACCAAACCAGACTACACTAGACTACGCTACACCAGACTACACTACGTTACACTACACTACACTACACTACACTAGACTACGCTACACCAGACTACACTACACTACGTTACACTACACTACACTACACCAGACCAGACTACACTACACTACACTAGACTACACTAGACTACACTGCACTACACTACACTACACTACACTACACTACACTACACTACACTACACTACACTACACTACACCAGACTAGACTAGACTACACTACACTACACTAGACTACGCTACACTGCACTACACTACACTACACCACACCACACTTCACCCCACCACCACCACAATTACCTCTGTTAGGCAACATTCCTTCCATCTATCCAACCTTCTACATTAGTCAGCCTGTCAAAACCTACAACTTAGCTGCCTACTTCCAAAAACACTACATTGAATAAAAGAATATGTAAAAAATATAGATTTTGATTTC
>CAXHJY010000093.1:60000-92500 GCA_964016885.1 Eledone cirrhosa
GAGAACATTAGTCTACGACCTCTTTTATACCATAAACGTGGTTCTGTCTTTGCGCGTAATTGTTTTTCACCGCTCCATTTAATGACATATTATCTTCGTTTTTTCCCGTTCTTTGCCAGGGAACGTTTCCACGAACCAAAGTATCGTCTTCCTGTCTTTCCCCGGTTGCAACGTTTTTTGAAATATTCACTTCTGCGTTCACAGATTGACTTTGTTAGTTTCAGAAAATCCCGTTAAGGGTGAAAGCAGCGATTCTTTGCTTAAACTTTAATCTGTTATTTTAATAAACAAATATATATATATATATATATATGCCAATTAATTATAAGTTGGCACTATATGCTAATGAGTATTTATAGCTGATGTTTTCTATTTGCTATATGCAAATGAGCATCTCCTATACGAGTGAATGTATCTCATGGGTGTGTATATATATATACATATATATATATATATATATATGGCTGTCCTGGCTTGTGTATGTGCACATGAATGCAGGTAATGTTTCCCTGTGTATGTGTGTGTATGTATATATATGTACACATTCATGTGTATGTGTGTGTATGTATATATATGTACACATTCATGTGTATGTGTGTGTATGTATATATATGTACACATTCATATGTATGCATGTGTATTTATATATATAGACCCATGTAGATATATCACCTTACGTATGTGTCTGTATGTGCTTATTAACGAGTGTTGATACCCTTGTCTATGGGGTGGATACCCGGGTACCTCATGGTATTGGCCAATCCCTTGGGTGGTATAAATCAATGTAGAGATGTATTCATATGACCAGGTATGTGTAAGGTTCACTATTCCCATACACTATTCATTATCCTGACATTTGTACATTATTCTATGTACTATACATGCACCTTTGATTAGTTGTAGTGCACCTGAGCACTGTACACAATAATTTCGTTATTATTATTATCTATATATAAATTCTTCTGTCGTGCGTGTGTGGCCCTCAGACGACATATATGTGACCCATGTGGCCCTCAGACAATACATATGTAACCCATGTGGCCCTCAGACAACACATATGTGACCCATGTGCCCTCAGACGACATATATGACCCATGTGGCCCTCAGACAATACATATGTGACCCACGTGGCCCTCAGACAACACATATGTGGTCCATGTGGCCCTCAGACAACACATATGTGGCCCATGTGGCCCTCAGACAATACATATGTGACGCATGTGGCCCTCAGACGACATATGTGGCCCTCAGACAACACATATGACCCATGTGGCCCTCAGACAATACATATGTGACCCATGTGGCCCTCAGACAATACATATGTGACCCATGTGGCCCTCAGACAACACATATGTGACCCATGTGGCCCTCAGACAACACATATGTGACCCATGTGGCCCTCAGACAATACATATGTGACCCATGTGGCCCTCAGACAATACATATGTGACCCATGTGGCCCTCAGACATCACATATGTGACCCATGTGGCCCTCAGACAATACATATGTGACCCATGTGGCCCTCAGACAATACATATGTGATCCATGTGGCCCTCAGACAACACATATGTGACCCATGTGGCCCTCAGACAACACATATGTGACCCATGTGGCCCTCAGACAACACATATGTGACCCATGTGACCCTCAGACAATACATATGTGATCCATGTGGCCCTCAGACAATACATATGTGACGCATGTGGCCCTCAGACGACATATATGACCCATGCGGCCCTCAGACAACACATATGACCCATGTGGCCCTCAGACAATATATATGTGACCCATGTGGCCCTCAGACAATACATATGTGACGCATGTGGCCCTCAGACGACATATATGACCCATGCGGCCCTCAGACAACACATATGACCCATGTGGCCCTCAGACAATACATATGTGACTCATGTGGCCCTCAGACAATACATATGTGACCCATGTGGACCTCAGACAACACATATGTGGCCCATGTGGCCCTCAGACAATACATATGTGACCCATGTGGCCCTCAGACAATACATATGTAACCCATGTGGCCCTCAGACAACACATATGTGGCCCATGTGGCCCTCAGACAATACATATGTGACGCATGTGGCCCTCAGACGACATATGTGGCCCTCAGACAACACATATGACCCATGTGGCCCTCAGACAATACATATGTGACCCATGTGGCCCTCAGACAACATATGTGACTCATGTGGCCCTCAGACAACACATATGTGACGCATGTGGCCCTCAGACAATACATATATGACCCATGTGGCCCTCAGACAATACATATATGACCCATGTGGCCCTCAGACAACACATATGTGACCCATGTGGCCCTCAGACAATACATATGTGATCCATGTGGCCCTCAGACAACACATGTGACGCATGTGGCTCTCAGACGACATATATGACCCATGTGGCCCTCAGACAATACATATATGACCCATGTGGCCCTCAGACAATACATATGTGGCCCTCGAGGGACCCTAGTTTGACATACCTGGGCTCTATACTGCCATATATAATTGCTCTGTCTGTGGTAGTGTGACTATCTGGGTGTATAGGAACTGATCCTTACATACTTGTGGGTGGATATTTGCTGGGATCTGAGGGAAACTATTCCCCCCCCCCCAAAAAAAAAACCCTGAACACCATTGAAGATAACAATGGAAGGGGACCATTCCTATCTTCATTGAGCGGCAGGTTGTTGTGTCTGTGTGTATATAAACAGCAAGAGAGACTTCCAATATAAATACATGTGTATGTATGTGTGTATGTATGTGTGTATGCATATATAACCAACAACAGCAAGAGAGAGTTCCACTGTAAATACATGTATGTATGTATGTGTATATAACCAACAGCAAGAGAGTTACACTGTAAATACATGTGTGTATGTGTGTGTGTGTGTGTGTGTGTGTGTGTATATAACCAACAGCAAGAGAGAGTTCCACTATAAATACATGTGTGTATGTATGTGTGTATGTATATATATAACCAACAGCAAGAGAGTTCCAGTGTAAATATATGTGTGTGTGTGTGTGTGTGTGTGTTAGGATGAAATAATAACAGCTAAACTATCAGATTTAAGCCGGGGTGTCTGCCTTTGAAACCCGACACACCGGATGATGGAACACATGATACCAGTCATATGTTGGTAAGGAAGGAAATGTATTTAAACCTTCTGTAGGTGTCTTGGATGGGAGTCGGGGTGTTGGGGTGGAACGGGGTGTCGGGGTGTCTTGTATGAGGGTTGGGGTAGAATGGGGTCTTGTATGGGGGTTGGGGTAGAATGGGGTCTTGTATGGGGGTTGGGGTAGAATGGGGTCTTGTATGGGGGTTGGGGTAGAATGGGGTCTTGTATGGGTGTCGGGGTGGAAAACACTTCCTTGAACACTTACAAACATTTCACTCTGATGAGAGAAAAAACTGTGGGGCACTACACATTAATAGCATATGAATACATTTATGTACACACAAACATATGTACATGTACACACACACATATATATGTGCATGTACACAGACACTCACACACACATATATGTACATGTACACACACACACACCTATGCACATGTACACACACACGCATACTCACACACATTAAGAGCAAAAACAAATATTTCATCATTTTCTGCAAAGCCAGTCGTAAAATCACTCAGTATTCAAATGAGGTTAATCAGCCATTGTATACATTTGAGAATACTATATATTCTCAGCAGGTGGCAGTGACAAGAGAATACAGTTTCGATAAGGTACAAAAACTCTGAAACAATTGTCAATTCTTTTCTCTCAGCTACTACTGGAACAAAAGATGACATTTGTGATCTAACACATATGGTGTTAGTGAGGCTGTTTATTTGCAAACAAACCAAATATTAATAATCGTTTCTACTTTTGGCACGAGGCCAGCAATCATCCCAGTACATTACTGGTACTTTATTTTATCGACCCCGTAAGGATGAATATCAATAATACTATGATATTATTCACTCATGAAAACATTTTGGTATCCACCATGTTAAGAGCAAAAACAAATTTTGTTATATATATATATATATAAAAAACATTATATATATATATATACACATATATATATAATCTGGTTCTCCCATGCTTGCATGGGTTGGATGGGTCCTTCTCAGCACAGCATCTCTCCACTGCCCATATTTCTTCTTCATCTCCTCACCACCTCTGCCGAGGTCTTTATTGATCTACCTCTACTGCAGCTTCCTTCCTCCCACAGAGATTACTTGGCATTTTTTCACTCAGCAGTTACCAACCATGTGCATCACATGTCGATACCAACAGAGTCTCCTCTCTTGTACACCTCTTCTAATTCCTCTTATATAATATATTGAGGTTAAGTGTTTGCTATGTCCTTCCCGACACTTCCTCTGCAATAGAGTCAATCTTGTTAAGATTACACCACTGACATTGTTTGTCTACAGTGGTAGCTGATCACATCTAATGCTCATGTGCATGTATGTATGTGTGTGTGTGTATATATATATATGTGTATGTATGTATATATGTGTATGTGTGTGTATATATATGTGTGTGTGTGTGTGTCTGTGTGTGTGTGTCAGTGTGTGTTTTTTACTCACAGAAATATAAATATACACACACACCACACACACAGATATATACACACACTAGTGGCTTGTGTGTCAGTGTGTACCTTGTCAGTGTGTGTGTGTGTACGTGTTTAGTGTGTACGTGTTTAGTGTGTGTATGTCAGTGTGTACGTGTTTAGTATGTGTGTGTCAGTGTGTACGTGTTTAGTATGTGTGTGTCAGTGTGTACGTGTTTAGTATGTGTATGTCAGTGTGTACGTGTTTAGTATGTGTATGTCAGTGTGTACGTGTTTAGTATGTGTGTGTATGTGTGTGTCAGTGTGTACGTGTTTAGTATGTGTGTCAAACAATTGTATTAAATAACAGTACAAACAAAATATTGAATGATTATAAGTACTTGTAGATTGCTTGTGAGTGTATTAGTGTGTCAGTGGATGTGTTAGTGTGTCGGTAGGTGTGACTGTGTGTTGGTAGGTGTCAGTGTCAGTGTCAGTGTCATTATGTGTGGGTCTGTGTATGTCAGTAGGTGTATCAGTATGTGTATGTGTGCAAACATTTAAATTATACATACTTTTACACACACACACTCATGATTACACAAGCCACACATGTATTTATATACACATTTACATGGTGTGTGTATATATATATATATGTATATGTATATATATATATATATGTATGTATATATATATGTATGTATGTATATATATATACACACACACCCACACTTAGCAAGAAGTAGAACAGCTGAGAGAGATTCATTCAGTAAATTATTTAGGTCAGTGAAATGACCTCAAGTTTAATCAGTGGACATTCTCTACATTCTCAATGTAGTCTCAACTCATGAATTGTGTGTGGGTGTGTGGGTGGGTGTGTCTGTCTGTGTGTGTGTGGGTGGAGGTTTCTTTTTGCATGTGTGGGAGTGTGTGTGGATGCTTGTGTGTGTTTATATATATATATGCATATATATGTATATGTATGTAAAAGGTAAACAGAAATATCAACACAATCGGTACAGTATATGGAAGGGATATATTAGGTTAACGCTTGATATAGCAGGAGGAAGGTCTTAACGTTTCGGACTCTAGTCTTTCATCAGAAGAAAGAATGAGAAATAAGATAGATTGAGGGGACGGGTGGGGTGGAATTGGAAAAAAGTCTTTAGATAAAAATAATAGGTCCATTAATGTTGACATCTCTAACGAAGGAAGTGTGGTAAGGAACCAGGTGGACCATAACGCACCAGAGTACTCAATACTTAGGGTAGTAAAGTGGGAAATAGGAAATAGTTCAAGACCCCGATGGCAGAGCTCAAGCCGTTTCGGCGGCTATTTCTGGACTGAAATAGCCGTGGAAACGGTTTGAGCTCTTGAACATTTTCCTATATATATATATATATATATATATATATATATATATATATATATATATATATATATATATATATATATAACGAAGGAAATGTGGTAAGGAACCAGATGGACCATAACGTACCAAAGTACTCAATATTTAGGGTAGTAGAGTGGGTAATAGGAACGAGTAGGACCCCGACGGCTGAGCTGAAGCCGTTTCGACGGCTAATTCGGGGTCCTACTCGTTCCTATATATATATATATACATATATATATATACATTTTCCTATATATATGTGTGTGTGTGTGTGTGTGTGTGTGTGTGTGTGTGTGTCTGCTTATATGTAAACAGTCTAAGTATTTTCTCAAACATAACACAGATATTTCTGGACACAGTTTGGCAGAATGGTTAATGAGTTCACTTTGCAATCAATCATAAGGTGCTGGGTTCAATTCCAGGGTATGTAATCTAGAGCAAGTGTCATTTACCATAGCCTCAGGTCAGCCCAAGCCTTGTCAGTGACATTTGGTAGACAGAAACTGCATGGAAGCCTGTCAGATAGACTGTAACTGTAATTTGAAGTGCCAGCTTTGTGACATGCTGAATCTCCCTTAGAATTACGTTAAAGGTACACGTGTCTGTAGAATGCTCAGCCACTTATACTATAATACACAATGGACTGCAACTGTAATTCAAAAGGCCAGTTTTGACACAGTGTGTCATGTTGGATTTCCCTGAGAATTATGTTATGGGTTCACATGTCTGTGGAATGCTCAGCCACTTACCTGTTAATTTCATGAGCAGGCTGTTCTGTCTACCAAACAACTAGAACACAGGTTCATTCCATTCTCCATCTTTACATACTGAGTCTGTTCTTTCTAAATATTTCAGAAACATATACACACATCTCATTATTACATATAAAAGATATACATCATCATCATCGTTTAACGTCCATCTTCCACGCTAGCATGGGTAGGACGGTTGACCCTTAGGGAGAGAATCAATCAGGGGACCATGTTTAGCTCATATATAAAAACAAACACACACAAGACACATGCTTCACTTTGGTTTCATGCTGTTGAGTAGATGAGAGATGAAATTCTTCCTGGATAAATTCTAGGTCTTCCCCCACCATAACTAATATTCCTAGATTATCTACAATTATGTGGCGGTGGATTGGCAGTATCGGTAGAGAGTCGGACACCATGCTTTGCAGCAAAGAGTTACGGCCCTTTATGATCTGAGTTCAAATCCCGCCGAGGTTAACTTTGCCTTTCATCTTTACAGGGTCGATAAAATATAAAATAAAGTACCAGTAATACACTGGCATAATTGTTGGCCTTGTGCCAAAAATAGATACAATTATCTACAATTATATTGGTTGTCTAATAAACATGCTATCACAGCAGCTGAAAAGTTGTATTTAAGCCCGATGGATGTAACAAATATATTGTTGATGGCATGATTTGATCCATTGACTCTTCATTCAGAGAATCTGTACAGTGTATAGAGACAAGCTTTGTATGTTCAACTCTGGTTAGTCATTAATGATTTAACGTTTTAGCTAGCTTGACCTTTCATGTGTTAGTTTATATAGCAACCCATTATACAGCCAACACTCACCTCTATGCCAACAATGGCATTATTGTTCCTTAATCTATTCTTGCTGCAGTAGCCACAGTAATGGTGACTACTTCAAATTTCTATTAGTTTCTGACCCACATTACTGACAGTGTTATAACATAAAACAATATTTGTGACCACAGTTACCTGTGGCATGGCAAAGGTTAAAATTTGAAGACACTGTGAACCATTCACCTTTAGTAGTGTTTATGTTCATCTTAAATTGCTTGTGTTTCTGTGTAATCAATGACTTCATAATTCTATTAAAGCGTCTGTTAGCTGAAAGAACTACCATTAATATGATATAATGTTTGGTTAGGTAGTAAAATGTTAACCCAGTCTTTCAGAAGAACCCCCATGTGTGTGTCGGTAGATGGTTGTGGTGTGGAGCGGGTAATTAATTTTATTTTCTCTAATGTTTGGTAGATAAGTGGCATCTCTTCTTCTTGGAGAAGATTGTAATCTAAGGAAGGTGGAGATGGTTAGTTTATTCAAATTCTCTGTAAGTGTTGGTAGATGAGGGTAAGATAGATGTGAGATATGCCCCTGGATAGCAAGCTAATCCCCAAACAGTAATGTAGAATCAAGTCCATTATAAGTGTCTAGCCTAGAGCCACCATGAAACATTTGCTGTTAGTCTAAATATCTCATGTAAATCTAATGTAAATATATGTCTCCTTAACCCCCATGTGGCTTTTAAACACTGTAGCTTTGATTTGGTTTCATACATAATGTTAGGTGGGAGGATAAATGTTCTCTCTCTCTCTCTCTCTCTCTCTCTCTCTCTCTCTCTCTCTCTCTCTCTCTCATTCTATCTATCTCATTCTCTCTCTCTCTCTCTCTCTCCCTATGTATGTCTCTCATCTTATTCTCTCTCTCATCTGTCTCCCATCTCTCTATCTTTCTCTCTCCATATGTGTGTCTCTTATTCTCACTCTCATTTCTCTCTCTCTCTCTCTCTCTCTCTCTCTCTCTCTCTCCTCTCTCTCTCTCTGAAGCACCAGTCTCCCCTTTAAGTTAATACAGAAGAACACCTAGTTAACTAGGTACATAACTGTGGACCAATAAAATAAAATACCAGTAATGCACTGGTGTCAATTTAATCACCCCCCCCCCCTAAAATTGTTGTCCTTATGTCTCTATCAGAAACCATTATAATGCAGATATTTATCTATATATTCCTTTTAAATCTCTCTTCCAGACCCTCCAAATTGATGACAATTACTGTGGAACTCTAGATATTAATACACCAATAGCTGGTACTGTACCAGTGGAGGTTCTCATTACACAGGAATTCCCTTCCATTATAGCTTCTGCTGTAGCCGTATCGGTAACTTATGATTATACTGTGGCTTTCATTGGAACTACCGTTGGAACCATTATCAAAGTAAGTACAGAGTTTTTAAATTTTATTTTATTGTCAGTCTTGAAATTTTAATTTGGGATCTGAAAAATAATAGTTTAAACCTTTAGCATTTACATTACCCTATATTTACTATTGTATTTTCATAATATCGAATCTGCAAGATTTTGATATTATTTATTTTGAGAACAATACCTTAACATAAGTATGAGCTGCCAGTTACAGCTGGTTTGAACAGAAAGAGGTGAGAGAATTCTGGCTGGATATGGCGGCCGGTTTAAAATTGAATGCTAAAGGGTTAAGCTCTCATTCCATCCTGTAAAGTGCCACCTGCTGGTGACATGATAGAAAGTACTCGCTCCACCCAGTAAGGGGGTAATAACACTATATATATATATATATATATATATATATATATATATATATATATATATATCTCTTTATCATCACTTAATGTCCATTCTCTCTGTTAGTGTGAGTATATGTAAATATGAATATGAAAGTGGAACACTGGACATAAAATGATGACGATGATGATGATGATGATGATGATGCATATATAACTCTAAATGTGTGTGGGTGTGTGTATGTTTGAGGTTGTGTCAACATGAAATATGATTTTGCATGTTATATAAGTGTTGCACAAACAGAGAAAGATAAACATGAGACAAAAATCTTGCTGCAAGCAAGTTGAAGTCTGGTTTGAACAATTGTCTTACATGCAAGGGACACCTGTTTTGTTAAAAGCTTCGCTGACTTCTCATCAATAGCATCAGTCTTAAATTGCATTGGAAATGTTGCTAGAGGAGGTGGGGTGGATAATAAGGCAGGAAAAGGTGAGATGTTATAACCTAGGTGAAAACTAAAGTGCTTACTACAACTGTTTGATTCCTTTTCTTTCTTATTTTCTTCTAAATTACCCAGAGACGTGTAAAAACAGCGCAGCATTAAATATATGTTATGTAGTGTGTGTATATGTGTGTGTGTGTGTGTGTGTGTAGTACGTATGAAGTAGTGTATGTATATATGTAGTGTGTATGTATGTGTGTAGTGTATATAGCAGTATGTATGCAGTGTATATTAAAGCACCTCGAGATGAACAGAGGGGTTAGAGTGGTGGGGGTTGTGAGAGCAATGTTGGCGGGGGGGGGGGCAAGGTAATTGATGGTGTGGTGAAGAAGAAAGAAAGAGGGTAATGGTTAGATTAGTGGGTTTCTTTATTTTTCTCTTTTTTTTTTAATGTGAGATTTGCTGTAATTTGCTTGAAACCTGTTTGTTTCCCTCTCTGAAAAATAACGGCTCTATCATTAATACCATCATCATCACCATCACCATCACCACCTTCATCATTACCATCATCATCACCATCATCATCACCATCATCATCATCATCACCATCATCATCATTACCATCATCATCACCACCATCATCATCACCATCATCATCACCATCATCATCATCACCATCATCATCACCATCATCAGAAAAATAAAAATAAAATGAGATAAAACTATCCACAGAAAATGGAGAAAACATGTTTTTTTCTTCTTCTCTCCTTCCTCCTGTACATCATCATCATCATCATCATCATCATCACCATCACCATTACTGTGTTAGTACCATCAGATCATCACCATCACCATCACCATTACTGTGTTGGCACCATCAGATCATCATCATCACCATCACCATCACCATTACTGTGTTAGCACCATCAGATCATCATCATCACCATCACCATCACCATTACTGTGTTGGCACCATCAGATCATCATCATCACCATCACCATCACCATTACTGTGTTGGCACCATCAGATCATCATCATCACCATCACCATCACCACTACTGTGTTGGCACCATCAGACCATCACCATCACCATTACCACTATTGTGTTAGCACCATCAGATCATCATCATCACCATCACCATTACCACTATTGTGTTAGCACCATCAGATCATCATCATCACCATCACCATCACCACTATTGTGTTGGCACCATCAGATCATCATCATCACCATCACCACTACTGTGTTGGCACCATCAGACCATCACCATCACCATTACCACTATTGTGTTAGCACCATCAGATCATCATCATCACCATCACCATCACCACTACTGTGTTGGCACCATCAGACCATCATCATCACCATTACCACTATTGTGTTAGCACCATCAGATCATCATCATCACCATCACCATCACCACTACTGTGTTGGCACCATCAGACCATCACCATCACCATTACCACTACTGTGTTGGCACCATCAGATCATCATCATCACCATCACCATTACCACTACTGTGTTGGCACCATCAGATCATCATCATCACCATCACCATTACCACTACTGTATTGGCACCATCAGATCATCATCATCACCATTGTCATTCAATGTTGTCATACCAACCAATTTCTGTTTACCATCAAATAATGTTTATTTTGTGTCCTCCTGTCTCTTGAAAACTGGCCATTTATAGTTGGTTTGCTGGTGTCACTACTCTCTCTCTCTCTCTCTCTCTCTCTCTCTCTCTCTCTCTCTCTCTCTCTCTCTCTCTCTCTGCCACTCCAAACAAGCCCACCTCCACCCATCACAGCCAATAATCCTAACCTCAATCAGGTCAGCAGTTTTCGGAAAACAACACTGCAGGTGTTTGAAAATTGTTCTTGGTCTCTCTCTCTCTGCCCCTCTCTCTGTCTCTCTCTGTCTCTCTCTCTCTCTCTCTCTTCTATAAATAGGTGCATGTTAAACATTACTTATATATATATATATATCATCATCATCATCGTTTAACATCTATCTTCCATGCTACATGCTAACATGTATATATATGTGTGTGTGTGTATATATATATATATATATATATATATATATATATATATATATATATATATATATATGTATTGTTTAGGTTGAATTCTTATCTGATTGCAAATCTTGTAAATTGTGTTTTCTTTTTCATAGTTGCATATTTTTCTTTATATCTTGGTATTTTTATTAACCTCTCAGCAGCCATAGCTGTGACATGGAAGGTTTTAAAAACAAACTTTACTTCTCTTAAAAACCAAAGCTAGATAGTGGTTTACAAATCTGTTTCTTATAGTAAAGAATTTATATGCTATCTAATGCGTGTGTGTGTACCTATATGTTATAATGTAAGGGTTATAGAAAGATATGCCAGACTGAGGGTTAAGTAGTATTAAAATAATAATAATATTGAAATTATTGTGTACAGTGTTCAGGTGCACTACAACTCATGAAAGGTGTATGTATAGTACATAGAATAATATACAAATGTCAGGAAAATGAACAGTATATGAGTCATGATATACATGTGTGTGTGTGTGTGTGTGTGTGTATGGAGGGGGAATATCAGGTGTAGTGTTGGCGAATCTCAGGAAGTATGGAGGTTTTAAAGGATGCAGTGTCTCAACAGCTAACAACTGATGCAGGTAGTTTGTTCCATGCTTCATCAACTCTGATAAATCAGGGCTGTGTATGTGGTAGTTATAGAAAGACATCCTAAACTAAGGGTTTTAGTCAGTGTTTAGTGAATGGTTAGTAATATTAAATTAGTAAATCAGGGCTGTGTGTGTGGTAATTATAGAAAGACATCCTAAACTAAGGGTTTTAGTCAGTGTTTAGTGAATGGTTAGTAATATTAAATTAGTAAATCAGGGCTGTCTATGTGGCAATTATAGAAAGACATCCTAAACTAAGGGTTTTAGTCAGTGTTTAGTGAATGGTTAGTAATATTAAATTAGTAAATCAGGGCTGTCTATGTGGTAGTTATAGAAAGACATCCTAAACTAAGG
The DNA here is from genome assembly GCA_964016885.1 of Eledone cirrhosa. Lineage (NCBI taxonomy): Eukaryota > Metazoa > Mollusca > Cephalopoda > Octopoda > Eledonidae > Eledone > Eledone cirrhosa. The sequence goes on from CAXHJY010000093.1 coordinate 72,752, forward strand.
GTTTTAGTCAGTGTTTAGTGAATGGTTAGTAATATTAAATTAGTAAATTAGGGCTGTGTATGTGGTAGTTATAGAAAGACATCCTAAACTAAGGGTTTTAGTCAGTGTTTAGTGAATGGTTAGTAATATTAAATTAGTAAATCAGGGCTGTGTGTGTGGTAGTTATAGAAAGACATCCTAAACTAAGGGTTTTAGTCAGTGTTTAGTGAATGGTTAGTAATATTAAATTAGTAAATCAGGGCTGTGTGTGTGGTAGTTATAGAAAGACATCCTAAACTAAGGGTTTTAGTCAGTGTTTAGTGAATGGTTAGTAATATTAAATTAGTAAATCAGGGTGTCTATGTGGTAGTTACAGAAAGACATCCTAAACTAAGTGTTTTAGTCAGTGTTTAGTGAATGGTTAGTAATATTAAATTAGTAAATCAGGGTTGTGTATGTAGTAGTTATAGAAAGACATCCTAAACTAAGGGTTTTAGTCAGTGTTTAGTGAATGGTTAGTAATATTAAATTAGTAAATCAGGGCTGTCTATGTGGTAGTTATAGAAAGACATCCTAAACTAAGGGTTTTAGTCAGTGTTTAGTGAGTATTTAGTAATATTAAATCATGTTCATATATTTGTGTCCTTTACTAGTTTTAGTCATTAGCCTATGATGTAGGGACACTATCTTCGAAGAGTATAATTGTTCATATTGACCCAGTATTGACTCATCCTTACCTTATTGATCCCTAAAGCTGAAAGGCAGAGTTAACCTGGCCTGTATTTCACCTTGACCACCATAGTATTACTATATTTCAGTACAGTATATATATAACCTTGACCACCATAGTATTACTATATTTCAGTACAGTATATATATAACCTTGACCACCATAGTATTACTATATTTCAGTACAGTTTATATATAACCTTGACCACCATAGTATTACTATATTTCAGTACAGTATATATATAACCTTGACCACCATAGTGTTACTATATTTCAGTACAGTATATATATAACCTTGACCACCATAGTATTACTATATTTCAGTACAGTATATATATAACCTTGACCACCATAGTATTACAATATTTCAGTACAGTATATATATAACCTTGACCTCCATAGTATTACTATATTTCAGTACAGTATATATATAACCTTGACCACCATAGTGTTACTATATTTCAGTACAGTATATATATAACCTTGACCACCATAGTGTTACTATATTTCAGTACAGTATATATATAACCTTGACCACCATAGTGTTACTATATTTCAGTACAGTATATATATAACCTTGACCACCATAGTGTTACTATATTTCAGTACAGTATATATATAACCTTGACCACCATAGTGTTACTATATTTCAGTACAGTTTATATATAACCTTGACCACCATAGTATTACTATATTTCAGTACAGTATATATATAACCTTGACCACCATAGTGTTACTATATTTCAGTACAGTATATATATAACCTTGACCACCATAGTGTTACTATATTTCAGTACAGTATATATATAACCTTGACCACCATAGTGTTACTATATTTCAGTACAGTATATATATATAACCTTGACCACCATAGTGTTACTATATTTCAGTACAGTATATATATAACCTTGACCACCATAGTATTACTATATTTCAGTACAGTATATATATAACCTTGACCACCATAGTGTTACTATATTTCAGTACAGTATATATATAACCTTGACCACCATAGTGTTACTATATTTCAGTACAGTATATATATAACCTTGACCACCATAGTGTTACTATATTTCAGTACAGTATATATATAACCTTGACCACCATAGTGTTACTATATTTCAGTACAGTATATATATAACCTTGACCACCATAGTATTACTATATTTCAGTACAGTATATATATAACCTTGACCACCATAGTGTTACTATATTTCAGTACAGTATATATATAACCTTGACCACCATAGTGTTACTATATTTCAGTACAGTATATATATAACCTTGACCACCATAGTGTTACTATATTTCAGTACAGTATATATAAAACCTTGACCACCATAGTGTTACTATATTTCAGTACAGTATATATATAACCTTGACCACCATAGTGTTACTATATTTCAGTACAGTATATATATAACCTTGACCACCATAGTGTTACTATATTTCAGTACAGTATATATATAACCTTGACCACCATAGTGTTACTATATTTCAGTACAGTATATATATAACCTTGACCACCATAGTGTTACTATATTTCAGTACAGTATATATAACCTTGACCACCATAGTGTTACTATATTTCAGTACAGTATATATATAACCTTGACCACCATAGTATTACTATATTTCAGTACAGTATATATATAACCTTGACCACCATAGTATTACTATATTTCAGTACAGTATATATATAATCTTGACCACCATAGTGTTACTATATTTCAGTACAGTATATATATAACCTTGACCACCATAGTGTTACTATATTTCAGTACAGTATATATATAACCTTGACCACCATAGTATTACTATATTTCAGTACAGTATATGTAGAATTGGTTTTGTTATTGTAAACTGTGTAAGAAGACAATGTTTCTTTTGTTATGTTGAAGGGTGAAAGACCATGGTTAGAGCTTGACAGGGGGCAGGGGAACAGAAATTTAGATATATCCCCCCTCCCTCCCCCTCTCTCTCTCTCTCTCTCTCTCTCTCTCTGACACTGATGACAAAGATGACAACCACATCAAAACAACAACCACCATTGTTTAGACATGTAAGTGGGGGTAGTGGTAGTGATGTTAATGAAATGGTAGTGGTGGTGGTGGTGGTGGTGCTAGTAGTGGTGGTGGTGGTGGTAGTATTGGTGGGGGTGTCAGTGCAGTGGTGGGGAATGGTAAACATACTATCCATCCTTGTTATACCACCACTAGTGGTATTGGTGACAGTAATAGCAATGGTGGTGGTGGTGGTGGTGGTGGTGACTATAGTGGTGTTGGTGACAGTAATAGTGGTGTTGGTGGCCATGACTATACTGGTATTGGTGACAGTAATAGCAGTGGTGGTGGTGGTGGCAGGGATGATGACAAAGATTAACATAGTCAAAATGAAATAAGACAGCAGAGGTGGGTGATGGATGGTCTATGGCTGGGAAGAATGTCAGACCAGCTCCAGAATAGGTTTCCACAGTTATATGAGACACACACCCCTACCACATATCCCAGCTACACACACATACACACACTCCTACCACATATCCCAGCTACACACACATACACACACTCCTACCACATATCCCAGCTACACACACATACACACACCCCTACCACATATCCCAGCTATCAGCACACATTACACACACACACCCATACCACGTTTTCCCCCATCCCAGCTACCACTACACACACACACACACACACACACACTTACATTTGTCACATTTCAATCACCATATCACACACACACATCCTTTCTACACATGTGCCATCCCAACCACTACACATCTCTCAGACACACACTACTCTACATGTCCCATCACAGCCATCACCACTACACACACACACACACCACGACACACGCAGACCACGGCACACAAACATACACACCACGACACTCAGACCACGGCACACAAACATACACACCACCACACACACCACGACACACACACACAAACACACACACCACGACACACAAACATACACACCACGACACACAAACATACACACCACCATGGCACACAAACATACACACACACCACGACACACCACGGCACACAAACATACACACCACGACACTCAGACCACGGCACACAAACACACACCACCATGGCACACAAACATACACACCACCACACACCATGGCACACAAACATACACCACGACACACAGACCACGGCACACAAACATACACACCACGACACACAGACCACGGCACACAAACATACACACCACGACACAGACCACGGCACACAAACATACACACCACCATGGCACACAAACATACACACCACCACACACCACAGCACACAAACATACACACCACGACACACAGACACAGACACACAAAGAGTTAGATGAGAGAGGCCATGTTTAGGTGACATGCTATTTACATTGGCTTCGTTTTGAGAAACAGAGAAGACAGAATCCTTTTCTGGTAAAATAGCCCCAAGTCTTCTGTTGTAGCAATAATAATACCACCACATAATAATAATACCACCACATAGTAATAATACCACCACATAATAATAATACCACCACATAATAATAATACCACCACATAATAATAATACCACCACATAATAATAATACCACCACATAATGATAATACCACCACATAATAATAATACCACCACATAATAATAATACCACCACATAATGATAATACCACCACATAATAATAATGATATATCAAACGACGACCACCACTACAGAATAATTGTTTCTACGTTAGGCACAAGGCCAGCAATTACCCAAGTGTATTACTGGTACATTATTTTATCGACCCCGTAAGGATGAAAGGCAAAGTTAACCTCGACGGGATTTGAACTCCGACCGTAAAGGGACGTAACTCTGCTGGAAAGCATGGCGTCCAATAATAATAATGATATTGGTGATAATAGAAAAAATAATAATGGTGTAGTGTGTTGTGGAGGCGAAATATAGTGTGTGTGTATTTGGTATATTATATGTGTGTGTGTGTGTGTGTGTATTTGGTGTAGTGTGTGTGTATTTGGTATATTATAATATGTGTGTGTGTGTGTGTGTATTTGGTGTAGTGTGTGTGTGTGTGTGTGTGTATTTGGTGTAGTGTGTGTGTGTGTGTAAAGGAAGCTGTCTGCTGTTACAAAGATATGTCGTTAAGATTGGGTTTTGTCTTTGTGTCACTTCTGTCTTGTATGGCTCAGCTTTCTTCCAGTATTACCCCCCCCCCTCTCTAGATGTCCCCACTCTCTTTCTAGATGCCCCCCCCGCTCCATCACACTCTCTCTCTAGATGTTCCCCCCACTCCCTCTAGATGTCCTCCCCCCACTCTCTAACCTCTCCATCCATCTTGTGAAATTCTTCTTCTCTGGTTTGTTAGTTTACTCCAGAATAGGTTTCCAGAGTTACGACACACACGCACGCACACACACACACATACACACACATAAACATAGGCTGACCAAGATACTCTCATGGAATGACCAACAAATGTTGTTTGGAAGGGGAATATTCCTTTCGAGTTAATATATAGGAATAAAGAGTGTGTGTGTGTGTGTGTGTGTAGATTGAATTGCATATGTGTGTGTGTGATTTCTCATTTAGTGTGAGTATGTAACCATCTAATGAAACCTGTGTACGTGTGTGTACATACACGTACACACACATACATGTACACACACACACGTACATACACATACATGTACACACACGTACATACACACACATGCACGTACACACACACACGTACACACACACGTACACACACACATTCACACACATGTACACATACATGTTCACACACACATACGCGTATACACACGTACACATACACACACACATACATATACACACATACATACATACACGTACACAGACATGACATTGTTGAAATACCTTGTAGGAAAGGTGATAGCCAAGTGTGGTGGTTTTTGTGTCAACTGCTGAATCTACTGGCAAATCACTTTACGCCATCTGTGATTCTCGTTTGGTCATGTGACCAGTTCTGTTCCCCCCCACCCCTGTTGTGTTATATGTAGATGTAATGTTATGGTTACTGGTCTATAGGTGTGGTAGATGTACTTTTAAGATTACAATCAGTGTTCTTAAATTGTCACCATCCACAAGTCTGTTAGCCATCACCATCCATTACCATCCATTAGCCATCACCATCCATACCATATGTTAGCCATCACCATCCATTACCATCCGTTAGCCATCACCATCCATTACCATCCGTTAGCCATCACCATCCATTACCATCCGTTAGCAATCACCATCCATTACCATCCACCATCTGTTAGCCATCACCATCTGTTGAAACTGCAAGAGCTCAGCCGTCGGGTCTCAACTCTTTATAATATAACCATACTCTACTACTCCATGTATTGAGTTCTCTGGTGAGTAATGGTCTAACTAGTTTAAAACTGAATTCATCCTGATGTGTATATATAAATATACATATGTCCCAAGGCTCTGATACCATCAACACTATAAACACAGAGCTGGCATATCTAAGAACTGACTAACTGCCTGATGAGGTCATAGCCATTCAATGGCTATCATCGAAATATATATAGCAGTAAATAAAGGATTATGAGTTCATGCAATTGACTTCTGTTTCGTCACTATATATATATATATATATATATATATATATATATATATATATATATATATATATATATATATATGTATATATATACCCAGGAGGTGTAACTAGGAGTTACTGCAGGTTCACCCGGGAGATATATATATATATATCATCATCATTTTACGTCCGCTTTGCCCTGCTTGCAAATATATATATATATATATTTCATTTGCACCGTTTCCTCTCACCCCCTTTTTTCTATATGTCTCTCCACCACTCCCCTACACACCCTTGGAACTCTCTTCCCACACACTTTTCGCCTGAAGAAGGGCTTATGCCCGAAACGTCGTTCCCCACCACCACCCCACTCTCAAGAGCGTGAAACTAATAAACCTTTGTTCGTACTGCCTCTCTGTTTTGTTCCCGTTCAATTTTTTACTATATTATATATATATATATATATATATATATATATATATATATATATATATATATATATATAATATATGTTGATTTAAAACTGCACTATCCACAAGTGTTTTTTAGCCTTCATATCATGTTCTCCTGTTTTATCTGATGAAAACACAAATATTATTGCATGATGATGTTTGTTTTTGAAATGCGCATAATAAAATACATGGAACTCCTTTAACCATCTTTTGATCTTATATATATATATATATATATATATATATATATATATATATATATATATTAGAAAGTGAGGTTTTTTTACAAAATGAAAAATAACCGAGGTGTCCTACACGAGTAAAAGTATAAAGAAAAAAAGATGAAATCGAAAATGCAACTGGAGTCTTATTTATAAAAATATATATATATTTATTTGGTTCCTTTACCGGTTTCGCAGTTCTTCTGCTTTTCAAAAGTAGAGTTGAGATGGAGGGTCTGTGGTTTTTCTCACTGTTGAAACTACAAGAACTCAGCTGTCGGGTCCCAACTTTTTATAATATAACCTTACTCTATATATATATATATATATATATATATATGTGTGTGTGTGTGTGTGTACCTGAATGTGTAGTTGTAATCACTAAAGGAAGACCCCTCAACATGTAATCATAGAGGTAAATATACTATACTAATATAAGATACATGGCCGACTGGTGTATACCTTCCTAGGTACTCACAGTTTCCCAAAGCAAGTTGATGTTACTTCATTCCTCATATATATATGTGTATATATATATATATATATATATATTTGTGTATATATGTATGTGTATGTATATATTTGTGTATATGTATGTATATATGTGTGTATATGTATGTATATATTTGTGTATATATGTATGTGTATATTTGTGTATATATGTATGTGTATATTTGTGTATATATGTATGTGTATATTTGTGTATATATGTATGTATATATTTGTGTATATGTATGTATATATGTGTGTATATGTATGTATATATGTGTGTATATATGTATGTGTATGTATATATTTGTATATATGTATGTATGTATATATTTGTGCATATATGTATGTGTATGTATATATTTGTGTATATATGTATGTGTATGTATATATTTGTGTATATGTATGTATATGATCTGGAGATCTCTCTGCACTTGCCGTCACATGGTACCATGGGCCCAGCACTATGTGTCAATAATTGTCACAAGTGTAGTGTTTGTACCAGAGTTTTCAAGTCGCTGGCTGGACTGAAAAGTCACACTCGTTCAGCGCATCGGTAGGGGTTCTCCTACATGGATATAAAGTAGTGACCGTACTCGAAAACGAGTTGGCAGCCACCATATGTATGTATGTATATATATGTGTGTGTGTGTGTCAGTATTTTTTGTTCTAAATGATGATGGTAGTAGTGTTGGTGGTGATTGTGTATACATGTGCATGTGTGACTGTAGACATGCCTATCTGTCCATGTGGACATGTGTTACTATGTCCCAGACAGCCATGTTTCTTTAATAGTACACCCTCCCCTTCTCTCTAGCCCCAGTTTTATCATTATTGCTGTATTCCAGCTTCTCTCTCTCTCTCTCTCTCTCTCTCTCTCCCCAACTCAGAACACACCCACTCCCAATCTTTTACTCCCCCCCCCCTCCCTCAATCTGTTCTGCTCCATCAATCACGCAATACTGTGCACGATTCCAGTTGTAATAAACTTAGCTGGAGAGGCAGAACATTCTTTAGAATTAGGGTGTGTTTGTGGTGGTGGTGGTGAGGATATGGTGGTGGTGGTGGTGGTGGGGATATGGTGGTGGTGGTGGTGGTGGGGATATGGGAGGGAGGGAGAGAGAGAGAGTCCCAAGTTAAGAGAGAGGTAAAACCCTAGTAATAGTGAAGATGATACGGTGGTGTGGTGGTGGTGGGTTTGTTTTTTTTTTCATTGATATGAAGGGTTTTCGAATCATAGATAGGGTGGGGTGGGGTGGAATATGACGTTGACGATGATGGTGATGGTGGTGATATCGACGACGACGACGACGATGATGGTGATGGTGATATCGACGACGACGATGATGATGATGGTGATGATGGTGATATCGACGATGACGACGACGATGATGATGATATCGACGACGACGACAAGATGGTCGCCGCCCCCTCCCCCAACAATGGCAGCTGAACGATGAAGTCTAAATCCTTCTTTACCGTCTTTCATAGACTCCAGCAACTTTTTCACATTTGAAGCATTTTGACAGCAGCTTTGCATTTCATGCTTGGCTATAGATGTCTGTGTGTCTCTGTCTCTCTGTCTGTGTCTCTCTGTCTGTCTGTCTGTCTCTGTCTGTGTCTCTGTCTGTCTCTGTCTCTCTGTCTGTCTCTGTCTGTGTGTCTCTGTCTGTCTGTGTGTGTCTCTCTGTCTGTGTATGTGTGTGTCTGTGTGTATGTGTGTCTGTGTGTGTGTGTGTGTGTGTGTGTGTATGTGTGTGTCTGCCTGTGTGTGTGTGTGTATGTCTGTGTGTGTGTGTATGTCTGTGTGTGTAATATCACACATGGATTGTATATATATATATATATATATGCGTGTGTGTGTATAGTTATATATATGTGTGTGTGTGTGTATAGTTATATATATGTGTGTGTGTGTGTGTTATATGTGCACACATGTATGTGGGGGTATATATATATGGTGGTAGTGTAGGTGAAGGTGGCGGCAGTGTGACTAACAAACACCCCCCCCCCCTCGTATGTCCTTCTGGCCATCAGCAGCAGTTATTATATATTTCAGCATTTCTTTTGCTATGACATTTCTTAATTATCTTTTACATGGAATGGTGTTATTATTGTCAGTTAGGGTGGCGGAGTGGCAGTGTCGGTAGAGCGGCGGACAGCATGCTTAGTAGCATAGAGTTGCGTCCCTTTATGATCTGAGTTCAAATCCTGTTGAGGTTAGCTTTCCCTTTCAACCTTTCGGGGTCGATAAAATAAAGTACCAGTAACACACTGGGGTTGATTTAATCGACTTCCCCCTCTCCCCAAATTGCTGGCCTTGTGTCTAAAGTAGAAACCATTATTATCTCTACTACAGATGTTGTTCCTCTCTAAATTTCTGTGGCATTGTGGCACCAGTTATATACTGAGGTTCAACTAAATCATCTCTGTATATATTGTTCTCCTCTAAATTTCTGTGGCATTGTGGCACCAGTTATATACTGGGGTTCAACTAAATCATCTCTATATATATTGTTCTCCTCTAAATTTCTGTGGCATTGTGGTACCAGTTATATACTGGGGTTCAACTAAATCATCTCTATATATATTGTTCTCCTCTAAATTTCTGTGGCATTGTGGTACCAGTTATATACTGAGGTTCAACTAAATCATCTCTATATATATTGTTCTCCTCTAAATTTCTGTGGCATTGTGGCACCAGTTATATACTGGGGTTCAACTAAATCATCTCTATATATATTGTTCTCCTCTAAATTTCTGTGGCATTGTGGTACCAGTTATATACTGGGGTTCAACTAAATCATCTCTATATATATTGTTCTTCTCTAAATTTCTGTGGCATTATGCCAACTGAAAGAAAAAAATCTTTAAAATTTCTTTTTGTTGCTATTTTGGAGCTCTCCTTCCGAAGTTGTCTGTTAGGGAACTCTCCATAATAATACCAGTGGTGTTATTTTCTTTTATTAAAGTTGTTTCAGTCTTTAGACAGAATAAGAGTGTGTGGTTCTAAATAGAATCTAGAACCATAACAGCCGCCAGCTCCTGATTATGGTGAAAGAGAGGAGGAGGTTTTTCTAGTTTCTTTATATCACTCCCTACCTAAGGAAAGAAGGGATGTGATGGTGGCGGTGGTGCTGGTAGTGGTAGTGGTGGTGGTGGTGGTGGTGGTTGTAATGCTGGTGGTAGTGGTAGTAGTGGTGGTGCTCGTAGTGCTGGTGATAATGATGATGGTGGTGGTGGTGGCAGTGCTGGTAGTGGTGGAGGTGATGGTGGTGGTCGTAATGCTGGAAGTAGTGGTGGTTGTAGTAGTGCTGGTGGTGGTGGTGGTGGTGGTTGTGGTGGTAGTGGTGATGGTGGTGGTGGTTGTGGTGGTGGTGATAGTGGTGGTGGTAGTGGTGGTGATAATGGTGATGGTGGTGGTAGTGGTGGTGATAATGATGGTGGTGGTGGTGATAGTGGTGGTAGTAGTGGTGGTAATAATGGTGGTGGTGGTGATTACCATGATGCTATTACAGACAGTTACAATAAACTCTATAACTAAATAAACTCTGTATGGAGGCAGTTGTAATAACTTAATCATTCCCTGACATCAACTATTACCAATTTGTAAATATATCTCCCTTATAATACAGCAGATTTCATACTTATACACTCTTAATAGCCCCACCACCACCATTATCATTATCATCACACCACCACCACCATCATTATCACCACCATCATCATCATTATCATCACCTCACCACCATCATCATTATCATCACCACCACCACCACTACCATCATTATCACCACCACCATCATCATTATCATCACACCACCACCACCACCACCACCACCACCACACCCCTCCCAGGAATAAGTGAGTGAAGAAGATGATAATATCAAGCAGTCACAACTCTTGGCAGAAACGTAAAATAAAGTGTCTTGCTGAAGGACATAATGCACATCAGCTGATCTGGGAACCAACCTCACAACCTCACAATTCTGAATCCAATTCTCTAACCACTAAGCTACAAGTCTTTACTATGTAACTGAGTTTAATTTCATATATATATGATTATAATATAATGTAAATGTTGGAAACCCTATTCCTTTTTTCCACAGAAACTGAAAACAGTTAAATATGTTCGTGAGAGTCTGGTTGCAGAAATGTGTTTATTAAATACTGTTTTTATATATATTTATATATATTTTATATATTTTTATATATATTTTATATATATATATATATATGCAACACATAACTGATTGAATATATCGAAGTGTAAACTTCAATATGTATGTATGTATATGTACGTATGTGTATATATACATGTGTATGTGTATGTGTGTATACACACACACACACATATATATATATATATATATATATATATATATATATATATATATATATATATGCAACACATAACTGATTGAATATATTGAAGTGTAAACTTCAATATATATGTATGTATGTATATGTATGTATGTGCATATATACATGTGTATGTGTGTGTGTGTGTATACACACATATATATATATATATATATATATACACACACACATACATACAGAGTATCCCAAAAAAATATATACACTTTGATTATCTGCCCAGGCAATATTTATTAGGATGCTGATGAAGTGTATTTACATTTTTGGGGGACACCCTGTATATATGTATATATATATATATATATATATATATATATGTGTGTGTGTATATATATATATATATATATATATATATATATATGTGTGTGTGTATATATATATATATATATATATATATATATGTGTGTGTGTGTATATATATATATATATATATAAATCTAGATTGCTTTTCGGAAATGAATGAATATTACAACAAACCTTTAGGCCTGGTGTTTAATTTAAAAGCAAATGTATTTTCACGAATCAGTAAAAGTGCAAGTTTGTTCTAAACCCTCTCCACCACAACTACCACTATATCCCTCATTGTCATTTGGTTACACACACACACATGCATATATATATACACACACACACACTCACACATATATATATATACACACACACTCACACTCACACGAGTGCCTTTGGACTGTTTCTGTCAACTAAATTCATTTACAAGCCATTCATCAGCCAAGGGCTATAGAAGGAGAGAAGACACTTGCTCAAGGGTGCCATGTAGTTGTAAAACAAACGTCATAACCACATTGCCAATGTCTGCCTTTCTTTGATTAAAATGAATTTAAAAAGAAAACCAATATCTGGTTCCTAACAATGGACGACTCTTTATTTTGCTTCCCCTTGTTTGTTGTGTTATGATTATATCTGAATACAGCTCAAGTCAGTTGTAATATTATAATAGATTCGAGTGTGGTGGATCGGTAGAGGGTCGGAGACCATGGTCCTTATTGTCTTGGCAGTATCGGTAGAGGGTCGGACACCATGCTTTAACGCATAGTTATGGCCCTTGCTATTCTGAGTTCAAATCCCGCCGAGATTAACTTTGCCTTTCATCCTTACATGGTCGATAAAATAAAGTACCAGTAATACACTGGGTAATTGCTGGCCTTGTGCCAAAAGTAGAAACAATTATTACCGTACAGGGGTGGTGGAGTGACGGTATTGGTAGAGTGTTGGACACCATGCTTTGCTGTTTATAGTTCAGCTTCTTTACATTCTGAGCTCTATTGGCAGTAGAATCGGTAGAGTGTCGGACATCATGCTCATTTTTGAGGCAATAAAAATTCAGCGAAATACACTCCCCTCCTCCCCTTCCTCTTCCCAAGCCCTGGATTGCTTTACAACTCCTCATTGATCCATCATCTCCACCACTCCACTACCCCATCTCCACCACTCCACTACCCCATCTCCACCACTCAACGACCCCTCCCCATCTCCACCACTCAACGACCCCTCCCTCATCTCCACCACTCAACGACCCCTCCCCCATATCCACCACTCCACTCAACTCCCCCACCCCACCTCTCCACCACTCAACAACCCCCACCACTCAACAACCCCCACCACACCCCACTACTCAACAACTCCCCCACCCTCTCCATCACTCAACAACTTCTGCAACTCTTTTATAAGGGATTAAAAGAGATAATATCCTCATGAAAAAATGTTAGTCTGCTGCTGTTGACAGTGTGTATATAGTATTGACAGTGTGTATATGATGTTGACAGTGTGTATATGATGTTGACAGTGTGTATATAGTATTGACAGTGTGTATATAGTATTGACAGTGTGTATATAGTATTGACTGTGTGTATAGAGTATTGACTGTGTGTATAGAGTATTGACTGTGTGTATAGAGTATTGACAGTGTGTGTATGATCTTGACAGTGTGTATATAGTATTGACAGTGTGTATATAGTATTGACTGTGTGTGTATGTGATGTTGACAGTGTGCGTGTGCATGCGATGTTGACTGTGTGTGTGTGAGTTGATGTGTAGTGTACACTTCAGTTAGTGTGTATGTGTACACTGTGTGGGTGGGGTGGTGTAAGTCATGTTGACACAACTATCATGGCTTTTGTTGTTTTTTCCCCCCTATTTAAGTTGCTTGCTCTTTTCTGATGTTAAACTGTTACCATGGTGAGTGCCAGCTGCACCTCACCCCACCTACACGCATGTGTGTGTATGTGTATCTGTGAATATATAAGTGTGTGTATGTGTATGTGAATATATATGTATGTGTATGTGTGTGAATGTGAATATATGTATATGTATGTGAATATATAAGAGTGTATATGTGTATCTGAATATATAAGTGTGTATGTGAATATATAAGTGTGTGTATATGTGTATTTGAATATGTGTGTGTGTGAATATAAGTGTGTGTATATGTGTGCTGTTATGGCTTTACACCTATGAAGGTTTAACTGTTCTTCCTGTCATTACATCTCATACGTTTCACATCAACTCTTAACTCCCTCAACTAATTTAAGAGAAAATAACTAAAAATATATTTGTTAATCCAAATGCTTATAGTGTTTTTAATACTGGACAGATGGCTGTGAACATTTACAGTATGTGTTATTTACAATATTAAAATACAGATTGAAATTTATATTGTAATGATTTAGTAGAAAATGTCTAGAACCAAATCATATATAAATATACATATGTCCCAAGGCTCTGATACCATCAACACTATAAACACAGCTGGCATATCTAAGAACTGACTAACTGCCTGATGAGGTCATAGCCATTCAATGGCTATCATCGAAATATATATAACAGTAAATAAAGGATTATGAGTTCATGCAATTGACTTATGTTTCGTCACTATATATATATATATATATACATATATATATATATATAGTAATAATAATAAATATAAATAATAAAATCCGAAGAGGGCTCGATAAGGATAATATATATATATATATATATATATATATATATATATATATAAAATATATAAAAACCATAGAGCAAATATTTATTAAAATAACAGATTAAAGTTTAAGGGTGAAAGCACCAATTCTTTGCTTAAACTCTAATCTGTTATTTTTATATATATATATATAAGTCCTAAATAAATGAGGTCGTGTAGGTGTCACGACAAAAAAACACACAGTCCACGCTGTAATGTGGCCGTGTAGGTAACGCGGTAAAAACCTCCCAGTCCACACTGTAAACATGGTTGGTGTTAGGAAGGGCATCCAGCTGTAGAAAACCCACTAGACAGTCCTATGCAAGCAAGACAACCAATCTTGCCTCAAGTGGGAAAATTCCCGTTTAAACCCATGCAAGCGTGGAAGATGGACGTTAAACGATGATGATGATGATGATGATGATGATGATGATGATGATGATATATATATGATGGCTGCAACTTGATTTCAAGAAATGCCATTGCTTGATACTTAAGTATGAGCATTACAGTTATGGCTTTGTTGTCTTGGTAGGGACTTGCCTATGGCCAGCCATACCATGCATTGCAAAAAAATGTCACATATCAAGTGGTGCATGTGTGTGTGTGTGTATATATATATATATATATATATATATATATATATACATAGACACAAAAATATAACATATTTTCATACACATACAAGCAAAGATGTTGTGAAAGCTCTATACATCATTCTGTCTCTGTATGATTGAGTGTGTGTGTGTGTGTGTGTGGTAGTTTGTGTCTGTGTGATTGTGTGTGTGTGCATCGCTGCACATGTGTGTGTGTGCATCGCTGCACATGTGTGTGTGTGTGCATCGCTGCACATGTGTGTGTGGAGAAACTGTGGTATACACACATATATGTACACACACACACACACATATATATATACACACATATATATATATACATGCATATATGTACACATGCATATATATATACATGCATATATGTACACATATATATATATATATATATATACAAGCATATATGTAGACATATATATATACATATATACACACATATATGTACACATTGTGAGTAGGGGAGATGTGGGGTAGATATACACACATATATACACACATATGTACACAGAAAGCATTAATTTGTAATTATGTAAAGGTCAGCATGGTGACCTTTATTTCTCTGTCTCTTTCTATGGCAGACATCAACAAATTACTGTCTGTTTTATGGGGTTGAGAGGGAGATCAACCTCATCCTTGACAGGGGATCTCTATTTAGACATTAATCTCCACACCTCACCTCTGCCAATCACACCTCACTGTTTAAATAATATCATCACACCCCATCCCACCCCAAATAAATGCCCACAGCCCCTAAATGTTTATTTCCCCTGCTCTTCTCCAATTGCTCCCACCATCGCAACTAACTATTGTAAAATGCCCTCCGTTCCTTTCACTCACTCTACAGTTCATCTTTCACAGTTGTTTCAACTTTGCCTTTTATCAACAGTGACAATGGGGGGCAAATGAGGGCCAGGTTTACCAATAGGTGTAGTAGGCTATTGACCTAGGGTCCTTAGTAGGCACCAGTAGGGTCAGGTTTACCAATAGGTACAGTAGGCTATTGACCTAGGGTCCTTAGTAGGCACCAGTAGGGTCAGGTTTACCAATAGGTACAGTAGGCTATTGACCTAGGGTCCTTAGTAGGCACCAGTAGGGTCAGGTTTACCAATAGATGTAGTAGGCTATTGACCTAGGGTCCTTAGTAGGTACCAGTAGGGTCAGGTTTACCAATAGGTGTAGTAGGCTATTGACCTAGGGTCCTTAGTAGGCACCAGTAGGGTCAGGTTTACCAATAGGTACAGTAGGCTATTGACCTAGGGTCCTTAGTAGGTACCAGTAGGGTCAGGTTTACCAATAGGTGTAGTAGGCTATTGACCTAGGGTCCTTAGTAGGCACCAGTAGGGTCAGGTTTATCAATAGGTGCAGTAGGCATGTGGTTAGATTGTCTCAGAAAAGAATTGCTAGACAGGTGGTGGTGGAGGTGGGGTGATAGCGGGGTATGTGATGGAGGAGGAGGTGGTGAGGGAGGTGATGGTGATGATGAGGGTGGTGATGGGGTTGTGATGGTTGTGGAGGGAGAGAGGTATGTGATGGTTGTGGAGGTGATGATGAGGGTGGTGGCAGCAGCAGCCAGTAGTGATAGTCATGGTGGGAGCAATTATTTCTGGTTTAGTTAAATATTTTAATAATTCCAAAAAATATTTTTTTTAAAATTAAAAAGAAAAGAAAAGAAAGAAGCCATCTGCCAAACCCATATTCTGACTTTAAGAGTTTGTTCTAGTGGAAGAAGGTGCTTCTACCCTCACCCCCAGTAGTTTCTGTGATACCTCTTGTGATTTTAACTACCTAGGCAATGGTACCAACTCACCCCTATCTCTCCTCCACCCACCCTTATCTCCCCCATCCTGATGTACTCTAGATGCAGCACTTCATATTTTAAAAAGAAAATAAAACAATATTTGAAATAATTCCCTTTTACAGCTGATGTGATTTATTACATTATTTTACAAGAGAATCCATAATGTGTCTGTCTGTCTGTCTCTCTCTCTCTCTCTCTGTCTGGCTGTCTGTCTCTCTCTCTGTCTATCTCTCTGTCTGTCTGTCTGTCTCTCTCTCTGTCTGTCAGTCTGTCAGTCAGTCTGTCTCTCTGTCTGTCTGTCTGTCAGTCTGTCTCTCTCTGTCTGTCTCTCTGTCTAGCTGTCTGTCTGTGTGATTGCTATCAGTCTCCAACTATCTCTATCTTCTCAATTATCTCTCTCTCTTACCTATCTCTCTCCCTCTTAGTCTCTTTCTCTCCATCCACCTGTCTCATTTTTCTCCTTCTCTAACTCTCCCTCTCTCTCTCCCTGTGTCTTTCACTCTCACCCTCTCAGTATCTCTCTATCCCTCTACCTCACTCTTTCTGTCCTTCACTGCACCTCCCACAATTCTGATAAAGAAATTATTTAAGTTTTCGTTTTGTTTGTTGTTGTTGTTGTTTGGTCCCCTTGTTTGCACTTTTAAAAATAAACAAACAGCCCCTATATTAGAGTTAGATGTTGTAGTGAGGACATTGTGTGTAGTGGAGATGTGGGGTAGATGTGGATAAACTTTAGACTAAACTTTCTACTCCACTCTTGCCCCACCCCTGCTAGCTCCCATCTTGTAATCTCATTCTCTGCACACAATCTCTCCCCACACCCCACCATCTGTGGGGTGTGGGGAGGACACGGTGTAGCAATAAAAGACATAAGACACTCCACTATCTTACAATGTTTAGCTATGTTACACAAACCACAAGGGGTTTCCACTCCTTCAATACACAGTCTCAGGTTTTTTACAGTTTAAAACCCCCCACACTCCCCCGCTCTGCAAAGTAGTAGTGGTGGTGGTAGTAGTATTCGTGGTGGTTGTGGTAGTAGTATTAGTGTTAGTACTGGTGGTAGAAGTAGTAGTAGTAGTAGTAGTAGTAGTAGTAGTAGTAGTAGTGGTGGTGGTAGTAGTATTGGTGGTGGTAGTAGTGGTGTTGGTGGTAGTGGTAGTGGCGGTGGTGGTAGTACTGGTGGTGGTGGTAATTGTGATAATGAAAATGTTACCTTGCATTATGTTTAATCTTAACGGTGGTGGATTGGCAGTATCGGTAGAGGGTCGGACGCCATGCTTTCCAGCATAGTTACGTCCCTTTACGATCTGAGTTCAAATCCCGCCGAGGTTGACTTTGCCTTTCATCCTTACGGGGTCAATAAAATAAAGTACCAGTAATGTACTGGGTTATTGCTGGCCTTGTGCCTAAAGTAGAAACAGTTATGTTTAATCTTATTTATTTATTTATTTTGGTAGCCTGATAGGTTGGTTGGTTGGTAGGTTGGTAGGTAGGTTGGTTGGTTGGTAGGTTGGTAGGTAGGTAGGTTGGTTGGTTGGTTGGTAGGTAGGTAGGCTGGTATATATAGTAATAATAATAAATTTGAAGACTAAAATCCAAAGAGGGCTCGATAAGGATAAATATATATCAAATATATATTTAGTTTCAGAAGATCCCGTTAAGGGTGAAAGCAGCGATTCTTTGCTTAAACTTTAATCTGTTATTTTAATCTGCTCCAGTTTACTCATCTGTAGAAATGAGATGATAGGGACTATCATTCCACTGCAAAGTGGTCATGGAAAAAAGTACCCAGCACTCACTGTAAATGGGGTTGGTGTTATGAAGGGCATCCAGCTGTAGAAATGAAGCCAGAATCAGTTCCCGCCCCACCCTTGCAAGCAGGGAAAAAGCGGACGAAAAATGAAATGAAATGAAATGTATGCTATGTATTGAGTACCTTACTTACTGCGGTTACCCCTGATTGAACGCGAGATAAACACACACATACACACACACATGTATATATATATATATATATATATATATGTGTGTGTGTGTATTTAAACCTTTATACATATATATATATAGAGAGAGAGAGAGAGGGTGAGGAATTAGGGTGGAGAAATATGTATATATATAGAGAGGGATAGGTGTAGTGATTAGTTCTTTCGTTGTTTTTGGTACTGGGTGGTTGGGTTTTGCCTACCGCAATTTTCAATTTGTCAAGCTATTTAAACGTAATATTATTACTCTAAGGACCTCGTACCCTTATTGAGTGCTTTGCTACTCATTCCTTATTGTAGGTCGACTTTGCTTGGCCACAGCCAAGGCTTCGATTTTACTAAGCTTCCACTTGTATATATATATGTATATGTATATCTATATATGTATATGTATATATATGTATATGTATATATGTATATGTATATGTATATATATGTATATATATATATATATATATATATATGTATATGTATATATATGTATATGTATATATATATGTGTGTAGATATGCGTGTGTGTGTGTTTGTGTCTATCGTTCATTCTC
>CAXHJY010000093.1:97500-110000 GCA_964016885.1 Eledone cirrhosa
GAATATATTATTATTATTATTGATAATAATAATAATAGAATATCTTAATAGCTTCTTTTTTCCTTTTGCTACCAACTGCATTGGATATTAAGAAGGGTTATTAGAACTGTGAGGTAAAAAGGCAGACAAAATTAATTTGAAAATACAATTGGGACTGAAGATTACGAGCTGTAATTTGTTCTCAAAGACAGCAATGTCTGATCTGGTCTGGTCTATTAACATTAAAAAAAAACTACAACAGCTGAAGAGACAGATATGATGGTGGTGGTGGTGGTGGTGGTAGTAATAATAATAATAGTAATATTAATAAGGAGCAGGAGGAATAAATTGTTTTTAACTTTTCGAGAAATTCTTCAGACTATTAAAGAAGAAAAACATATCAGAAATTTGATTCCTTGTTTCACTTTCAATGATTTCTTTATTATTGTTGTTGTCGTTGTCATCATCATCATCATCATCGTTCAATGAATTTTTTTCATTTTGTTGTGGCAGTCTCTAGTGATTGATAGAGCTTTGTTAGCGCTGCTCCAATTTCTGTTGATGATGATGATGATGATGATGATGATGATATTTGATGTGATTTTTAATATTCAATATTCGTTTTTTGTTTGTTCCCAGAATATTATCATTATAATAATCACTTTTTGTGTCTGTTAATTAATACTATTTATTATTTTTTGCTAGTTATCCTTGAAAAAGTTGCTCTCAGATTTCTATTCTCTATTGGCATTAAAATATTCTCATAAAAATTCATATTTAAAATATGTCTTCTATTCAATCATAGATTGGTCTCCAAACTAAATTTTGATTTAATATTTTTTAGATTTAATTCAATTTAATAATTTAACTTTATAGACGGTATCTATAAGATCTTTTTTCCAAGTTTGGACAAATTGGTTTGACATTCTGTTGTAATAGAAAGAACTGTTGTTGCCAACTGACAAATTAATCAGTTTAGAAATTAAACAAAATAGTTTGTTCAATTTTCTTCTTTTCCTAAGTCAGGAGAGTTCACTTTGTAAGAATACAACTGGAAGTGATATCAGAAAAATTGTCTAATTTTCTTGTTTTCCAAAGTCAGGAGAGTTCATTTTGTAAAAATACAGTTGGAAGTGATATCAGAAAAATGTGATTTTTGTTTTAGCTTTGTCATTGTTTTTACTTCTACTTTTTTTTGTGGTTGGTTTAGCTGAGAGTTTTCTGAAGTACTGTTACTACCCTACAGGGGATCTTGTTAGGGGTTAACTCTTCTTTTCTGTCTTTTGTAAGATATTGATCTTTCCATATTGAACTGCCATTGACATGATAAAACCTTTCCATCTGACACAATCCAACATTAACAGCCTCAGTTCTTCAGACAGTTCTGTATCTTCCTCAATGACTCTCTTTAATGTCTTGAGAGGTGTTCTGTGTTTGTGTTTTGCTGTGGTTGTGTTTTGTTAGCAGGTTTCATTGCCACTCATGATATGACCTGCAAATTGGAGACACTTGACACAGACGGTATGGCTAATGGTTGGGAGGTTGTATAGCTAATGGTTGGGAGGTTGTATGGCTAATAGTTGGGAGTTTGTTTAGCTAATGGTTGGGAGGTTGTATGGCTAATGGTTGGGAGGTTGTATTGCTAATGCTTGGGAGTTTGTTTAGCTAATGGTTGGGAGGTTGTATGGCTAATGGTTGGGAGTTTGTATGGCTAATGGTTGGGAGGTTGTATGGCTAATGCTTGGGAGTTTGTTCAGCTAATGGTTAGGAGGTTGTATGGCTAATGGTTGGGAGGTTGTGTGGCTAATGGTTGGGAGGTTGTATGGCTAATGGTTGGGAGGTTGTATGGCTAATGGTTGGGAGGTTGTATGGCTAATGGTTGGGAGGTTGTATGGCTAATGGTTGGGAGGTTGTATGGCTAATGGCTGGGAGGTTGTATGGCTAATGGTTGGGAGGTTGTATGGCTAATGCTTGGGAGTTTGTTTAGCTAATGGTTGGGAGGTTGTATGGCTAATGGTTGGGAGGTTGTATGGCTAATGGGAAGATGGTTGCCCATAGAGAATTGTATTTGTGACAGGACAGTCAGTGGAGAGGTTGGCATGTATCGATGTAGATAAGTGTAAACTGTGTAAAACAAACAGTTTTGTATTGCAGAAGATGGGGTAGTTTGATATCGAAAGGATTAAGACATATTTTAATTGAATATAGCTTAAAACTGTAAACAAGAAATAAGAAAGTTTTTACTTAGAACTTCATTTCTATCTTCAAACAAATTGTATTAAATAGAAAGTTGTTAAGGCTACTCAAAGGTCACAGTCTGATTTGGGGAAAATTATTGAAAATATTCAATGTTTTGAGATGTAAAACTTTAAAATTAAGAAATCCCACAAATGTCAAGATTTTCATACTTTGCAATTATTATTAATTTTTTCAATTAGTGAATATTTACAAATTGTGTATTTTATTGATGTTGTTTTAGTGTAAGTGTGTGTTGTTGTATATATGTGTTAATGTGAGTGTGTGCAAATAAATGTATGTATGTATATATATATATTTATGTGTGTGTGTGTGTGTAAATATATGTATATAGATATATATATATGTGTATGAGTGTGTGTGTTTATATGTATGCATATGAGTGTGTGCAAATGTGTGTGTGTATATATATATATATATATATATGTCTGTGTGTATATGTATGCATATGAGTGTGTGTGTGTATATGTATGTGTGTGTATGTACATATATGTATGAGTGATTTTCTTTGAAATTTAAGTATTTATGTTCTTTTCAGAATACAAAACGAATCGCTAGCGAAGTGGCAAAGCTTTTTAGTTTAAGTCAAGATATTTCCAGAACTCTATATGTGTGTGATTGTGTGTGTGTGTGTGTGTTAGTAGATATACTTGTATACATGTTTAGTACATGTGTGCGTTTACTCTTCATGTATATGTGTTAGTGGATATATTTGTATACATGTTTAGTACATGTGTGCGTTTCTTCATGTATGTGTGTGTGCGCCATACATACACATGTGATTGTGTGCGTATGTTCATCCCAGGAAATTCAAAAGAAGTATGTTTAGAATATTTAATAAATATTCACTCTACTTACTAATCTATTTGATTTGGGGGGAGTGAGTCAGTTTGCTTTTTTCATGCTCGATAAACTACAGTAGTTTCAGACTTTTATGTAAATATATGATTACATATATTTTATGCAAATATACAATTATATATATATACACAGGGCATCAATAATAATAGCTACATATAAAAAATCTATAGCCTGGACACAATCCCTGTAAGTTCTTCATTAGTTCATTACGGTTGTCCTTTTTTTCTTCTCAAATTATTACATAATATGTACACATCTGCTGGGCAGCTGCCTTTTGTATTGTATCCTATAATAGTACAGGGGTCTCACACTCGGGGCCTCAAAAGGGCCATTAAATCCTTGCAGCAGGCCAAAAGTAAGGGTGTGAGGCGTGATATCCACCAGTTATGCTAATCTGCAATGCAGCTGATCAAAGCTACTTTTATTAGTTTTTCTTTTCATCAACATGAATACATATATGATACTAAGTAAGATATGTGAATTAGTACAAAATATAACGGGGACAAATTATTAATTGTTAGGGAAACATTAGCCATGAATATTGTTCAGTCACAGACCATAAAGAAGTTGTTATGAGACACGTGTTTCACCTGCTTTGAATAATATCAGATCTTTTGTGTTTAGCTTGAGTCAGTGTTGTACTGTTGTGTGGATATATTCCAGTTCTGGTCTAGTCCTACTTGTACACACGTGTGTAAAACATATATATACTCACATGTGTGTGGACATACATACACTCACAAGTGTGTAACCATATATACACTGTATTTTATTTTGCTTCGAAATTTACGTGTTTTTTTTTATCGTTTCTTTCTCTTTTTTGTGCTTAGTTACCAATAGTGATGTATGTAGGTCAACTTCCTGATTTGATGACAAACTATTTGACATGAACTAAATTCTGACAAGATATTATATATATATATATATATATATATATATATACAAATATAAATTTAGCGAGAATCGCATTTCGGCGAGTAGAAATTAGCGAAACGCAACTTCCATATTGTGCAGACAAGCGCTCCATGGATCTGAAGAAGATACCAGAGCTATAAACATAAGTTAAAATGGTCATACACGCTGAGACGATGGTTAAGAAGCCATTAACCACCATAGCCAAAAAAGCGAACAAGCTAAACGGGTCAAACAAAATGAGATATGATTGAAATATTTACCCGGACCCTCGGGGAAGATGGAATACTCCGAAATTTGGTTTCTGCAACACCTAAATCAATAAAACTGTCTGCTTATAAAAAATAAGCTTTTGGTATAATGATCGAACAAGGCATCGCTTTCTCAACAGGTTTTTGTTCTTCTTGCGCCAGAATCTCGCAGGTTATGAAACCACATGTGAGGTTCAAAGGGGAGAAAACCCCTATTTTGGCCAGTGAATTCAGCATGTGTAGTTATTGCAAAAATTTGCAAAATCTGCACAAAACAAATTAAACTCTCGACAGAGTTGTATATATATATATATGTATATATA
This sequence comes from Eledone cirrhosa, assembly GCA_964016885.1. Classification (NCBI taxonomy): domain Eukaryota; kingdom Metazoa; phylum Mollusca; class Cephalopoda; order Octopoda; family Eledonidae; genus Eledone; species Eledone cirrhosa. Next base: position 102,083 of record CAXHJY010000093.1, read on the forward strand.
AAGGGTGCAGAAAAAATACCTCCCCTATTTTAATGGCTAATCTAGTAGAATATGGGAGATTTTTCTGCCGCACCTGTTTGTGTGTGTATGTGTGTATGTATATATATATATATATATATATATATATATATATATATATATACTCTGGGCACTTTATAGTGAAGGTTCGAATGTACAGTCTTACAGAACAAGAGAGAGAGAGAGAGTGGGGGGGATAAAGAGAGAGTGTGGGGAGGGGGGTAGAGAGAGAGAAAGGAAGAAAAGACTTGTTCTTTATTCTTTAAAAGTTATTTTAAAGAATTTGGTTACTTGTTCAACATATATCTTAGCAAACAAAAGCCAAAACCACACACTTTTAGACACTCATACACACACTATATATATATATAGAGAGAGAGGGAGAGAGAGAGAGATATGGATATATATAGAGAGAGATATGGATATATAGAGAGAGAGAGATGGATATATAGAGAGAGAGAGATGGATATAGAGAGAGAGAGATATGGATATATAGAGAGAGAGATATGGATATATAAACATATATATATATATAGAGAGAGAGAGAGATAGACATATATAGAGAGAGGGAGAGATATAGATATTATTATTTCTGTTATTGTCGATAAAATAAAGTAGCAGTAATACACTGGGGTTGATTTAATCAACTTTCCGCTCCCCCAAAATTGCTGGCTTTGTGTCTAATGTAGAAACAAGTACTAGCAGTAGTAGTAGTAGTGGTGGTGGTGGCAGTAGTGGTAGTGGTGGTGGTGGTGGCAGTAGTAGTGGTGGTGGTGGTGGTGGCAGTAGTGGTAGTGGTGGTGGTGGTGGTGGCAGTAGTAGTGGTGGTGGTGGTGGCAGTAGTGGTGGTGGTGGTGGTGGTGGTGGTGGTGGTGGCAGTAGTGGTGGTGGTGTTTTACGATGTTTCCAGTCGAAGAGTTTTTATTTGACAGCAATGTTTGGCATTTAAACTACTGAGTAAAATTTAGTTTGTCCAGTAATTAGTATTTGTTGGCCTTTTTCTAAACAATCAACACAATCAACAGACCTACCCACTAACCACCACTAACCACTACTAACCACTACTAACGACTAACAAATTAAAACCAAACTAAATGCTCCCCCCCCTCTCTCCCTTACAATGTAATAACCTGTAGATGACTGACCACTCACTGATGTGTTAATATCATTGTTCTGTTACACTCTTCTGATCTCAGTCATTGAATAACACTTTACACCTACTGTTGTTGTTGGTGGTGGTGTAGTGGTGTGGTGGTGGTGGTGGTGGTTGGTGGTGGTGTAGTGGTGATGGTGTGGTGGTGTAGTGGTGATGGTGTGGTGGTGGTGGTGGTGGTGGTTGGTGGCATGGTGGTGGTGTAGTGGTGATGGTGTGGTGGTTGTGGTGTTAGTGTTGGTGGTGGTTGTGGTGGTGGTGGTAATTGAGAATTGTTAATCCTACACCAAGCCAGTCTAGCTTGACCACATGGAGCCACTGTGTACAAGTGTGTGTATGTGTGCTGTATGTGTGTGTGCTGTATGTATGTGTGCTGTGCTGTATGTGTGTGTGTTAGCTATAACTTGTACTGACCTCTCTATTGTCCAGTCCACTGGTAACAGGAGTTATTGACCATTACTAACTACTGTTTAGTAACTTCTTAATAGGTCAGAATTTTACTGAGGTGGGCAGGGGAAGGGGTATGAAGTTGACACGCACACATACACATACAGACTGACACACACATACACACATACAGACTGACACACACATAGACAGACATATATACAGGCACTCAAACACATATACATACAGACTGACACACACAGGCACAAACACATGGGCAGACACATACACAGACTAATGTATACACACACAGACATACACACACAGACATACACACACATCTGATATTAAAGAATTTAATATTAGAGATCATTGATATATTGTTTATATATAAAGATGGCAGCAGCCACCATTCTATTCCACTCCAATATTCCCCTTCTAATCCACCACCCCCTCTATACAACTCTATTTATTTTCCACCCTGCTTTTCTCACCCCTATGTTCCACACCTCTCCCCACCCCTCTCCACCACCCTTATATCTACCCCTCTCCCCCCGTCGCTCTTCCCCACCCGTCTCCACCACCCCTATATACACCCGTCTCCCCACCCTCTCCACAACACCCACCCCCTCCACCGCCCCTATATCCACCCTCTCCCCCCATCTCCCCCCACCCACCCATCCCCCCACCCATCTACCCCCCACCCCCACCCCATATATTCCACTCTATTAAACAACAACAGTAATTCACATTTCTTAACATTTTCAAAAGATTCAACTTCTTTTCTTTTCAGTTTTATTCTCCTACTCTACCCAACGCTTTTCTTTACATGCACACACACACACACACACTCATACACATACACACACACACACATCCATACATACACACACATCCATACATACACATACACACACACATCCATACATACACACACATCCATACATACACACACACATCCACACATACACACACATCCATACATACACACACACATCCACACATCCATACATACACACACATCCACACATACGCATACACATACACACACCCATCCATACCCACACACACACATCAGCCCCCCCCCCCCCCGGTGATGTGGGTTAATGAATTCTTTAACATAACTTTGCCCTGTCTCCTCACAGCCACAAAACACCGACATTGACAAAACAAAAGAAATCTTTTTCGGTTTTATTTTTCCCTTTTTTCCCCCCTTTTTGGTTCCTTTTGTTTTGTTTTTTTTTGTTTTTCCTGTTTTGAAAAAAATTGTTTTTCTTTTACCTTAATTTTTCTTCTTCCAAAGAAGGATCTTAGCATTTCTTTAGCAACAACAACAACATTCTATCTTCATCTTCAGTTCTTGCCTACAGAAGTAGTCTGGGGGGTGGGGGTGGCGACGTTAAATTTAAGTTGTACTTTCCTCTAACTGATGCTGGTGGTGGTTGTTGTGGTGGTGGTTGTTGTTGTGGTGGTAGCTGTTTGTTGTGGTGGTTGTGGTTGTTGTTGTTGTGGTGGTGGTGGTGGTTGTGGTTGTTGTTGTTGTTGTAGTTGTGGTTGTGGTGGTAGCTGTTTGTTGTGGTGGTGGTGGTTGTGGTTGTGGTATTAGTAGTCGTATATTTTCTGGGGTTTTTTTCTTTAAGTTGTTATTCCTTCATTGTATTTCAAGTTTTGCTGTAATATGTGGAGGTTACGTGTGTTTGTGTGTGTGTGTCGGTGTGTTTGTGTGTGTGTGTGTGTGATTGTATCTGTGTTTGTGTGTGTCCGTGTGGTTGTATTCATCTACAGAATGCGTGTATGTTTGTATATGTATGTGTGTGTGTTTATTCTCATCATCTTTATAGGAGTTTTAAAGTATGTGTTGTTGTTGGGTAATGTAATGTGTTGTTGTTGTGTGTTGTTGGGTAATGTAATGTGTTGTTGTTGTGTGTTGTTGGGTAATGTAATGTGTGTCCTTGTGTATGTGTTGTTATACTAACAATACCAAGGGTACTACTTAGTTATACTAACAATACCAGTGCTACTACTCAGTTATACTAACAATACCAAGAGTACTACTTAGTTATACTAACAATACCAATAGTACTACTCAGTTATACTAACAATACCAAGAGTACTACTCAGTTATACTAACAATACCAAGAGTACTACTTAGTTATACTAACAATACCAAGGGTACTACTCAGTTATACTAACAATACCAAGAGTACTACTCAGTTATACTAACAATACCAAGGGTACTACTCAGTTATACTAACAATACCAAGAGTACTACTCAGTTATACTAACAATACCAAGAGTACTACTCAGTTATACTAACAATACCAAGGGTACTACTCAGTTATACTAACAATACCAAGAGTACTACTCAGTTATACTAACAATACCAGTGCTACTACTCAGTTATACTAACAATACCAGTGCTACTACTCAAGTTATACTAACAATACCAAGGGTACTACTCAGTTGATGACAAAAATATATAACTTTGCCCATATATGGTAATTTATTAAAATACTTATTCTATATATTTTATTTTTATTTTATTGTGATTGGATTTTTTTTTGTTTACTTTTGTTTTTGTCCTAAAATTTAATTAAAAAAACAAAACTAAATAAATTCTAGAAAGTTCTTTGATAAAAATGTTTTATCGTTTCTTCCTGCGAGAATTACAGTTTTTCTTCATGAGAGAAAATAAAAAATACAAGACTGCAAGTGACAAACTACTGTCTTTATTGTGGCAATATCTCTCTCTCCCCCCTTCCCCCTTTCTCTCATCCCCCCTGCCCCCTCTCTATCATTCCCCTGCCCCCTCTCTTTCTTGCTCTATCCTTCAATATTTCCATAGTGTCTTCTGCATTTCCTTAGACTGATGATGATGACTATAGGTGGTGGTCGGTGGTGATGGCGGTAGGTGGTGGTGGAGAGTGATGGTTGGTGGTGGTGGTGGTGGTGGTGGTAGGTGGTGATGGAGAGTGGCAGTAGTAGTGGTCGGTGGAGAGTGATGGTTGGTGGTGGTGGCGGTGGTGATGTCACAAAAGCTGTTTAGGATAAAGAAACAAAGCTAAATACAGAATCTATTACAATATGGAATATCTTGTTTCTGGTCCCAGTGAGACTGTGGTAATTGGGTGAGGGGTTTAAATGCTAACTAGTTAATTACTATATATACTGACATCCCTGTAGGGGATTCCCACAGGACCACTGAGTTCAGTGTCAACTTTGAATGTCAGTGAGCATGTCCAGCTAACCTCAGTCTCCTCTGTGTCACTTTCAAGCTGACTTTTGGGAGGCTCCTGTACAGCTTTGAGTTCTTCATGCTCAGTACACTCTGATATATACAGGAGTTAATTAGATTTTCTTTCCAATGAAGAATATCTGAGGTCTGGGTGTTGTGTAACCTTTACTTTCTACAATATTAAGTAGAGAGATAAATCCTACTTTGGATAAATTAGTCTAAAATAGATTAAAGTTAAATATAAATTCTTCTCTTAGAAATAATGTATTATTCATATGATCTATACACTATGGTAACGTGATGTAATTTTTCTCAGAACTTACTTAGAACTGAATCTATAGAATAAGATGATTTATTCTGGAATTAGAAATGAACAATTTGTGATTTTGTCTGCAATCAGGCTGAACAAGACACGACTAAATCATAATGGTAATTCTTTTGTTGCTAGAATTTTGTGTCATTTGCATTTATTTAGCCTCTGAAGTTAGCCTACGAGGTTAGCCTCTGAAGTTAGCCTACAAAGTTAGCCTACGAAGTTAGCCTACGAAGTTAACCTACGAAGTTAACCTACGAAGTTAGCCTACGAAGTTAGCCTCCGAAGTTAGCCTACGAAGTTAGCCTACGAAGTTAACCTACGAAGTTAGCCTCCGAAGTTAGCCTACGAAGTTAGCCTACGAGGTTAGCCTCTGAAGTTAGCCTACGAAGTTAGCCTACGAAGTTAGCCTCCGAAGTTAGCCTACGAAGTTAGCCTACGAAGTTAGCCTACGAAGTTAGCCTACGAAGTTAACCTACGAAGTTAGCCTACGAAGTTAGCCTCCGAAGTTAGCCTCCGAAGTTAGCCTACGAAGTTAGCCTACGAAGTTAGCCTACGAAGTTAGCCTCCGAAGTTAGCCTACGAAGTTAGCCTACGAAGTTAGCCTACGAAGTTTGCCTACGAAGTTAGCCTACGAAGTTAGCCTACGAAGTTAACCTACGAAGTTAGCCTACGAAGTTAGCCTACGAAGTTAGCCTACGAAGTTAGCCTACGAAGTTAGCCTACGAAGTTAGCCTACGAAGTTACCCTCCGAAGTTAACCTACGAAGTTAGCCTACGAAGTTAGCCTACGAAGTTAGCCTACGAAGTTTGTCTCTGTTCAGCCTCATGGTAACAAGAAAAATATTTTTTAAAAAAATTTCTGTCAGAATCTGCAAGTTAGAAGAGTGATCTCAGAGGAGAGTGATCTCAGGAGAGAGTGATCTCAGGGGAGAGTGATCTCAGGAGAGAGTGATCTCAGGGGAGAGTGATCTCAGGGGAGAGTGATCTCAGGAGAGAGTGATCTCAGGAGAGAGTGATCTCAGGGGAGAGTGATCTCAGGAGAGAGTGATCTCAGGGGAGAGTGATCTCAGGGGAGAGTGATCTCAGGGGAGAGTGATCTCAGGAGAGAGTGATCTCAGGGGAGAGTGATCTCAGGGGAGAGTGATCTCAGGGGAGAGTGATCTAAAAACCTTCAAGGTGACACTATTCAAGGCTGTGATTCATAAGTTTCTGTCTTCACAGTTCTCACATTAATTTCAACAGAGTTCTTTCTCACAAGAACGTTTAGCTGTTATTCCAGTTGTTGTTGTTGTTGTTGTTGTTGTTGGTCGTATTGTTGTTGTTGTTTCATTCTATACACCTCTCTCTCAACGTCAAGGGTTGTAGCTAGTAATATATACACACATAAACATACACACATATAAACACCACACACACACATACATATATTGTTCTCTCTATCTTTTTCCTTCCACATAATTAAGAGTTTGAGCATGGTCAGTGTTCTTGGTGTGGTGGTGGTGGTGGTGGTGGTGGTAACAGTGGTGGTGGTGGTGATGGTGACAGTGGTGGTGGTGGTGGTCGTGACAGTGGTGGTGGTGGTGGTGGTAACAGTGGTGGTGGTGGTGATGGTGACAGTGGTGGTGGTGGTGATGGTGACAGTGGTGGTGGTGGTGGTGGTAACAGTGGTGGTGGTGGTGATGGTGACAGTGGTGGTGGTGGTGGTGGTCGTGACAGTGGCGGTGGTGGTGGTGGCAGTGGCGGTGGTGGTGGTGGTAGTGGTGGCGACAGTGGTGGTTACAGTGGTGGTGGTGATAGTGGTGGTTACAGTGGTGGTGGTGGTGGTGGTGGTGATAGTGGTGGTTACAGTGGTGGTGGTGGTATGAATGGTGTGGTGGTGGCGACATGGATGGTGTGGTGGTGGTGACAGTGGTGGTGGCAAGGATGGTGTGGTGGTATGATTGGTGTGGTGGCAGTGACCTATAAACTTAACATGCCTTTTAATTATATATATATATATATATATATATATATATATACACACACACCCAGTAGTGAAGCTTGTGTTTCTCATTACTAGATATATTTAGAGCCTCAACAAACAAAGTTAGCCAATCAAATATTAACACTAGTCTCTGACACACACTACAATACATACCACTATATATATATATATATATCATCATCATCATCATCTTCGTTCAACATCCATCTTCCACGCTAGCATGGGTTAGACGGGAGTTGTCCCATTTGAGGCAAGGCTGGTCGGGTGACCGTGTCTCGCTCATATAAGACTGTCTGGCAGGTTTTCTACGGCTGGATGCCCTTCCTAATACCAACCACATTTACAGTGTGGAACTGGGAACTTTTTACTGTGTTACCTACATATATATATATAGGAATGTATGTAGAGTATATTTGGCAATATACAGTATGTTTAAAAACATTTAGAAGACCATTCACTATCAGTTTTGAAGTAGTGACTATGTCACTTATTCAGCCAAGAGCCAAATATACTATACATACATTCATGTATATATCGCTATTTCAGAGCGCGTGCGCGCGCACACACACACACACACACACACACACACACACACACACACACACACACACACACACACACACACACACACACACACACACACACACACACACACACACACACACACACACACACACACACACACACACACACACACACACACATAGATGGCCAACTGAATACGCTCGTGTGTTTTCTTTTTTTCTCATATTTCCCCCGTTCTTTCCTCTTATCACTTTTTACTTTCTATTTGTCTTCTGTTTCTAACTCTATCTTCTGATGAAGG